>JAODAL010014362.1:0-87755 GCA_025379985.1 Phyllomedusa bahiana | reverse complement strand
TATTTTTTATTCAGCTTTTTTCCCCCCTACACTTTTTTCCCCCGCCTTTAAAAAAGGCTTTTTTTCCGGGAATCATACCCCTGCTGCAGGGAGGGGAAAGCCCGAATTTCTGTCGGGGTCTTCGATCTGTTTCCTCGCATTTTTTCCATCCTGCTTCACTTCACCCTGGGGGCCCTTTAGACCAAAAAAAAAAACCTGTCTCATGTGGGGGCCTGCCGACACTGCACTGCGCCTCCTTTGCCGACTTCGCCATGTACTGCCCGGGTTTTCGACGCAACCCGTCCCCCCCCCGGAACACCTACCCCCGCCCAAAAACCGCGCCCACGCTCGCCCCTTCATGGGGGTTCGCAGCGGGGGAAATTTGGCAAACACGGGCGCCTAACACTGAATCCCCGCGTCCCACAGGGGGATTCGGGCTGGAGGCGATGTACCCCAAAAAAAAAAACCGGCTAAAGCCCGATCAACATGCCCGCCCAAAGATAAGGGGGCACTTTTCAGTCATACAGAAGCTATAGGGGGGGGCCCTTCAAAATAAAATCCACGGGGTAGACCCAACACAACCAGCTGTGGGTCCCACATCTACCCCCCCTTTTGGGGGTCCGGGGCCCCCCAGTCCAAATACTCTTAGTAAACTTTAGCTTAGTGCCCACCAATGCCCTTTTTCCCTTTAACTTCCTTTAGCTTTCTTTCTTTAAAAAAGGGGCACAAAATTGAAAATAAAATTTTAAAAAGGGGCACTAATTTTAACTAAAAAGGCAAAAAAAAAGGGAAAAAAAGGGGGGCACAAGAAGGCACTAAAACCCCCCCTTTTTAAACATGCGCAACAGCCCTTTTTTGAACTTTCAAAAATTTCTTTTTTGTTTTTAGCACAGAACCCTTGTGTGCGGGAAACAACTCTGGTCCCACAGACAAAAAAGTCTCTTAAAAAAGAACTTACAAAAATAACCAAGCGGGAAAATTTTAAAACACTAAGGGTTGCTCCCCACGGCACAGGACAAATGCCGGCCACTTTTTCCTTTTTGTCCCCTGCACGGGGGCCGAAAGGGGACGGTTTTTCTCTCCGGGGTTAGCGGGGGAAAAGCCCCCCCCTTAAAAATTCACTTCTTCATTTTCCAAACCCAAAAAACGGAAACGGAAAATGAAAAAGTAAATTTTTTTTGGGGCCCGGGCCAGGGGTTTTTTGGGGACTGCTGGCACAAATTTTCCATAGCACCCGTGGAAAATTTTGGCAAAAAAACGGTTTTTTTTCAGACCTTTTTTTTAAAAAACCCCAAAAACCAATCCAAAAACCGGCCGAAAACCCGGGGCCCGGGGGACATGGCCTTAGGTGTAGGGAATGGGCTGTCCTTTTTTGGCCAAAAAAGCGCCATATGCCCATACATGCCAACTCTCCCGTTTTTTTGGGGGGGGGGCGGTCCCCCTATTTGGGGTCCCCCCCCCCCCCCCCCCGGGGATTGGCCCTTCCTCCCACCCCCCAGCAGGGGGCGGGGGGCCCCTTTTAAAATTAACCCCCGGCGCCCAGTAGCCTAGTGCGCACTCCCGGGGGCCGCCGCCTTTTCCCCCAGGGGGGTGAAGCCCGGGCGCTGGGGCCCGCTTCACCCCCCCCGGAACCTCGCTGACAGGAGGAGGGAGAGGGAAACCGGGTCCCTCCTGCCCCTTTTTCCCTGTAGCCGGGGCCGCTGTGCCCGGGAACGCACATGTCCCTTTCCAGGGAAAATTAAAGCCGGGGGTGCAAATCACTTCCCCTGTGAAAAGGGTGAGGAAAATGGCCAGGGGCGGGCCGCCTAGGAGCCTGGTCAGGTAAGGGGGATTTTTTTATTTTATTTTTATTAGTTTTTGGGGGGGACTGTCTGGGTACAATGGGGGGGGCTACCCTGGCACAATGGGGGGGCCAAACCCGGGTACAATGGGGGTCTACCCGGGTACAATGGGGCAAAACCTGGGAACAGAGGGGGCCCCCTGGGTAAAAAATGGGGGGGAAATTTCCCCTAAAATTTGGGGGCCTTTCCTGGCTACAAAGGGGGCAAATACCGGCTACAATGGGGGGACTACCCCGGGGAACAATGGGGGCACACCTGCAACCCAAATTTGGGACTACCCCGGGGACTAATGGGGGACTACCTGGTTTCAAAGGGGTTTCCACCTGGGTACAAGGGGGGCCTACCTGGCTAAAAAAGGGGATTTTTCCGGGGCAAAAATTGGGGGCCTCCCATGCTTTTTTTGGGGGGCCCACAAACCGGGGGCTAACGGGGGGGCCCTTTCCGGGTTTAACAATGGGGGCACACCTGGCTATAATGGGGGGCATTACCGGGAAAGGGATGGGGGCACTACCGGGCAAAATCGGGGGCATCTCCCTTGCAAACAGGGGGGGGCACTCCCTGGAAGAAATTTTGGGGGGCCTCTACCCGGAAACCCAGAGGGGAAATCCCGGGCCCAAAAAGGGGGGGCACTCCCCGGGCAAACAAAAGGGGGGCACAAACCTGGCAAACAAGGGGTGGCATTTTCCCTTTGGCTAAAAAAGGGTCGGCATCAACCGGGCTAAAATTTGGCTTTTTGGAAACAAAAGGGGGGCATCTTTTTTTGGCTACAAGGGGGTTATACCTGCCGGGAAAGGGGGGACTCCCTGGTTATGGGGGGCTATACCGGCTATATGGGGCATCTCCCGGGCCCTTTTTTCCAAAAAGCCTTTATGCATTTTTGGGTGGAGTAGGTGTGGTTTTTGAAGGGGTGGCATACCGCCCAAAGAGGGGGGCGTGCCCAATGAAAAAAATTTTTCTTTGCGCGCTACGCGCGCGGCCCATTTATTTTCTCCTACTTTTCTTTTTCAAATTTTGCCAACATGAAATTGCCGGGTTTAAAAAAGGGGTCAAACACAACACTTTTAAATTTGGGGGGCCAAAAAAATGGGGGGTGTCACGCAAAAATTGGGACGATCCCCAAAAAATGCGCCCAAAAGGTTTTGGTGCAAATTTTCGGGGGCGAATCCATCCCCGTTTTAAGGGGCAACTGTTTTACTTTTGCTGTAAACGGGGAACACTTTTAAAAAGTGCGGGGAAACATTTTCATACATACTTTTGGGATCTTTAAACTATTAAAAAACAGGGGAAAGAACGGTTCATACTTTTCCCTCCCAAAAAATTTTTTTGGTCTGCATACAAAAAGGGGCTTTAAATTTGGGGGAAAAAAAAAACCAACAAGGGCAGCAGCAGTAAATAAGTGTATGTATACAGGATTATTTACAAAGCTGTCTCTAGCTCGGGCACTCATGGAGGACATTGTTTAAACTGCCCCTTTTTTTTTCTATAAAAAAACCCTCCCCAAATTTTGGGTTTCCCAAGGTGCGCTAAACCTTCTCCGGCGCACCTTTTCCTAGCCTATTACTTTCTTAAAATGACACTACCCCAAAAAGGTAATGATGTTCACTATTGATAAGCAATATGCGAATTTTTTTTAATTTTATTTATTTTTTTCGTATTCAAAAAAAATTTTATTTAAAAAAAAAAATTAATTACAGTAGTAAAAGAAATTTTCCGTAAACCCTCAGCATTAAAAAAGGGGCAATTCGGGTGAACTTTGGCAGGGGATTTCATCTAGATCATGCCCAAAACTAGTAAAGAGAAGAACCAAAAATTCAGGGAGACTTAAACGAACAGGTGTCACCCAAAAGCCAACAAAAACAGCAAAGAGTTGAAAGGAGAAAAAAAAAAACAAACCAAACAAAGGGCACCCGGGGAGGGGGAAAGGGGGGCCAGCGACATGGGGAGTCCTTTGGGCCCTGATGCATGAGAAAATAGAGAAAAAGAGTTTTGCAGGGGATTTTAATTTAAATTGTTCTAAAGGAATCGAACTCCCAAAACGTAAATCCTTTTCCCCCCCGGGGTTATCCAGGGAATTTTTTTACTGTCTCCAGCCGATTGGGCATTCATTTCCTCCTTTCCTATAAGTAAATGGATTTCCTTAAACCCAACCCCGGAAAATGGGCTCCCAGGGGAAAGCGCCACAGACGGGGGATGACAGCCTTGGGTTTCCATTCAGTAGAAATGAGATCAATGGTATTTAAGGGGTGATAGGAGGGGCCTTAGGGGCGAAAAGGAGAAAGGGCAGCGGGTCATTCTCCAGTCCCCTTCCCAGACCCTTTTGAATAATCCTAATAAACTTGAAGCCAAAAAGGCGCAGGGAGGGACACTTCCCCCAAAAATGTGCGCTTTTAAAAACAGTCCCCCGATTGGAAAAGCCGCACTTTTTCCGGAACTGCGGGAATATTGTGTGTAGCGAGATGGAACCCGAAACCACCAAAGAAAGAAATTTTTTTAATTTTCAATTCTTGAATTCAAAGCGGAACTGAGGTCTTATGAAAAAGGGAAAAAATTTCCCTTTTTTTCCAACCCTCTTCGCCCAATCCCGGGAGAGCTCCCTCCCCCGACACTTTGATTTTAAATTTTGGGTTTAAGAGTCGGGGGGTTAGCCGCCCCCCAATGGGGTCTGTATTTTTTTTGAGAGCAAGTGTAAAACTATGTATATTTTAAAAGGCCCCCAAATTTCAAAAACTTTAGTGGGCCCACAGGGTTTTCTAATAACGCTCTGTGAGCAGACCCGAAGCTTCGTATTGGGTTTAAAGTTTAGTCTGGAGAAGGACGTCCCCCACGGGTCGGGAAAACCAAATAAGAGAAAGATTTAAAGGCAGAGTCGGGAAAAGAAACTTTATCCCCCCCCCAAAGCAAAAAATTCCTTTTTGATAAATTTTGGGAGAGCGACCCAAAAGGGGTGGGGGGGGTTTATTTCGGGTTTTTCCACTAAGTGGGGGTAAGTGGACCTCCCAAATTTAAAAGGGTATTCAGGGAGGGGATTTGCCCGGGTTGACCCCCAAAAGGGGGGGGTTTTTTTTGGGCCCACAAATGGATGGAGTAAAAAGGCATTTTTTTTGGAAGAAATTGGCTGGGGGGGGGGCCAAATGGGATAGGTGTACAGGGGAGCCTTTAAATTTCAGATTTCGATCTGAACCCCAAAGCTTATTTGCTTGCGGTAAAAGGAAACCCAAAAATCCTGACCGAAAACTCCCACCAAGTAAAAATGCCTGAAAATTTTGGGAAAGGACGCCCCCCCTCCGCTTTTGCCCCGCATCAAAAAAACCCCTTTTTTAAATCCCCCGGGTTTTTTGGCCCAAAAAAATTTTTGTTATTAAATCTGCTAAAGGGGGGAGAAAAAAATGTTTTAGGGAGCATATGAGGAAATGGGCCCGGGAACAGGTTTTGGAAGGGGGAAGGGTCATTCATTTTAACAATATTGATACGGCCAATCCATGAAAAGTCCCTCTTATCCCATTTAAGTAGGTCCTGGGGGTTTAAACTTTGGCAGGGGGGAAAAAGTTAATGTCGAAGGTGTTTTTGAGATCCGCAGAACCCCGCAACCCAGGTATTTTTTATTTAGGTTTCGGCCCCAAATAAGGCCCAAAATTATTTTTTACCTGTTTAGACTATTGCACTTGGGGAAAAGATATATTTTGGGCCCACCCTTGGCCTATTAAACTTATGGGTTTCTTAATCGACCCCAAGGTGTTTCAAGGGCCTGAAACACTGAGGGGAGGGACAAAAGTGGAAACCCCTTTAAAGTACAATTTGCAGGTGGGCAGCGAATGCCCCAGCCTTTTTAAACCCGATGGGGGCCAACCTCACCCCATGTTAGAGGGCCCAAGACCCGATTTTCTGAAGCAGGTGGCCCCCTTTACAAAAACATACATAAATTGGGGGGTTTGGGGGGACCCTTTCTTACCATTGGGTTTAAAAATGAATGGGGGCCCACCGGGAACCCCTTGATTTTGAATTTTTTTGCCCGGGGGGGTTTTTGAACAACGCTAAAATTTTAGATTTAAGGGAAAAACCCGGGCCCTTTCCCAGATTCAATAAGGGCAATTCGAGGAAGGAAACCCGGCCACCCCAAACAAAGGCCTTTCTCCCCGGGCCAGAAAAGCAAAAATAAGGGGGGTTGGCAATTGCGCAAAAATTAATTATCGAGAAGGTCCTTTAAAGTATTATCTCTCGCCCCCTCTGGACGGAAAAAAGCCCAACCCGGTCCCAAGTGGACAAACTCCCAATAATGGGTTTAGTCTGAGGGCGAAACAATTTAGCGAATTAATTTTTTGGGCTTTATTTTTAAGGAAAATAGGACATAGTTTTGGCATAAATTTGGGCTCTGCCCTCTTTAGGGGTGACGTAATATGAGCCCCCAAAAAAGTCAAAGAAAAGGGGGAGGAGGGGGGAAACCGCGTTAAAAAGCCCTCAAAATGGGGCGGAAAGGTTTATCAAAAAAAGTCTTATAAAAAGCAGCCGTGTAACCATCCGGGGGTGGGCTCTTACCCGCTGGAAGGGGAGGGCGCTTTTCCGAGTTTTTAAATCAGGGAAATGGGCTCCTCCAGGGAGGCGGAGACTGACTAGGGGTCAGGCAGGGCTTCGTGATAGGGAGTCCCGGGAGAGGGTATGTGGGGGTCAGAGCTTCGTGGGTCCCGGGAGGGGGAATTATAGAGGTCCGGGAAAAGTAGTTGTAAAAAAACAGGGATAATGTCCTTGCAAGTGACGGTGCTGCCTTTCCCGGGGGTTTTTTTTTGGGGAAAAAACTGAGGGGTCCTTTTATCTCTCAAGGGGGTTTGGGGTTTAAAAATTTTCCCCCCGGGTTTTTTGTTCCAACCCCTAGAAAACACTCGGGGAGACTGTCGATAAAGCTTTTTGTTTTTTTTTTCTCCCCTAAGGAAAGCACTTTTATGCGGGAACTTAGTGAGCTCCCTCATTTCCCGGCCCCTTTAGATCCCCTAGCTTTAAGGGAAGGGGTTCAACCCAAATTTAATTTGGTTAAAGGGGAAAAGGGGGCTTCCCGGAAGATTCTCTTTTCACCGCGCCCCGGTTTGATGAGTTTTCCCCGCAAGACAATTTTTAGCGCCTCCCCCCCTTTACCTGGGGGGAAGTTTGATCCGTAAAAATGATCCCCCCGAAATTTCGTGCTGGGAGTTGCAAGTCCGCAAGGGAAAAGGGAAACCCCCAACAACGACTCGGTTTAACCCCCCGGGAAAAGGGGGGAAAGCTCAAAATTTTGGGAGAGGATGTGCCGTGTACGGGGCGTGGGCCAGAATGAAGAATATTACCGGCCTAGAAATCCAAAAGAAACCCTTTTTGAAAAGGGGGTGTTGAAGAAAGGGGGGGTTTGTCAATGGGGCCATTAGGAATTTGGTGGGGGGGTTTTGAGAAGAATGTATAGGGCCCCCCTTTTCCCTGGGGTGCATTTTCTCCACACGTCCCCGGAGCTGCATACATGGGGCAGTTTTTTAAGTTTTGTTAATTAAAATTAGACCACGGAAGAGTGCCCCTGGGGTATCTAATGTTGGGTTTTGGGGGCGTTAAGGGTTTAATCGCACATAAAAAAGATTTTTTCCCCTTTGGGGGAAGGCGGGGTAGATCCCTCCAGGTTTGGAGAAAAAAAAACAACTGGTTGCTGTTTGGGGGCATAAAAGTTTGGGTATTGGGGGTAGGTGCGCCCCGAATGCTACAATTTTCAAATAGAACCCTTTCCCTCTTTTGCGGAAGGGAAGGGGGTCCCAAAATTTTTGGAGGGGCAGGATTTGTGGGAACCTTTCGCAAAAAACCCCCCAGTTTTGGAAAGAGGAGCTGCAACTATGGTACCAGGGAGGGGAAAACCCATTTTTGGAATACCCCCCACTTGGGTCTGGGAAAGGGGAAAGTGTCTCCCGTAAACACAGAAAACTGGGATCTCTTTTTTGGGGAATGTATTGGGGTCTGCGGGCCTCTTTTCCGGGGGGGGGGGGGGGGGGGTTTCTCAGCCCCTTAACATTAAGGGACATCACCCAAAAACTTTCCCATTAAAAGGGAAAATAAAAAAGGGGGGGCCAAATAAGGGCAAAGTAGGGGCCGGAAAAGAACGTAATACATCGACTGGGGGGTCGGGGGGAAAAAAAGGAAATAGGGAAAGGGAAAGGGTGAAAACCAAAAAAAGGCCCCCAAACAAAAGTAGGCCCGGGGGGAAAAAGAACCACAGGCTAAAAAGCTGGGTTTAGCCAGAAAAAAGGAATCAGCTAATCCCATGGGGGAAAAACAGTGGGCCCTTCCGGGGAAAACAGCCGAATTCCCAAAAAATTAAAATCCAAAGGGGTCAGGGGTCTCCGCCCTAGGGGAAATTTTAAAGGAAAAAAAAACCCCATGGCCGCATAGAAAATGAATTACACTAAGGGAAAAAAGGGAAAAAAAAGTCGCACTCCAAAATATACAAGATAAAAAAACCCCTTTGCCAACTATAATAAATTTAAACTAAACGAAAACACAAGACACCCCGTTACCCAAAGTAAATAGGGCAGGGAAAAAAGGGAGAGAGGAGAAAGGGGAAAGGGGCAAAAAGGGGGAAAAGAAGGAGGGAGGATGGGGAAACAAGGGGGGGGGAAAGGAAAAGGGCAGGAATAGGGAGGGGGGGAAAAAGGGGAAAGGGGGAAAAAAAAAAAAAAAAAAGGGGGGGGGGGGGGGTGGGAGGGGGGGGGGAGAGGGTGATAAAAAATAAACCAAAAATTCCCCCCACTATCATTATCGCCAAAGGGTAACAGCAGAAAGATTGAAGGGGGGAAACAGAATCCCCTGCAAAAAAAGGGGCAAGGAAAAGGACAAGACAAACGTGGTAAATTATTTCCGATGGGGGAAACAGGTTTTTACCCAGGATTTTCCTTTGGGGGCCCTTTTGAAAGGGGGCGCCCAGGCCTCTGCGCCTTTGGGGGAAAACAGCAAAACCGGGGGACAAATCTCCCGATGGGGGTGATGGAATCCAAAAGGGGAGGAAGATGGAGCCGAAGCAGTAGACCAGCCGGAATCTCGATTTTCTGGGAAAGGGCCATGATTTTTTTTAAAGGAAAGGAAGGGCCGCCAGAGACTTTAAAGGGCATAAGTATCCTTATGCTTGGGCCAGGGTGCAAAAGGGGAAAAAACCCCCCTGTAAGGGGTTGGGTTTCCCCCCTTTTGGGGAACAGCGGGGTAATGGTTTTTAAACGGGTGGGAAAGGAACTTAGCGGGGCGCCTGGAAGGCGGAAAGAGACCCGATCCCTTTTCTTCGAACATGACCCTTTTGCAAAGGGCGGGCCTTTTTGAAGGGAAAATTCCTCCTTAAGTTTGTAAAGGTGAACCCTACAAAAATTTCGTCTCTAGGTCTTGATTTCATCTTGACTGGGGGGGCAAGGCTTATGCGCCCGGTTTAAATTCAATTTTAGGAGTCCCTGGGGTTGCCCAGTATATAAAATTTAAAAAGCTTGGTTAAGGTAGTGATCAGTTCCGAAGGGGAAACTGTTTTCCCGGGAAGCCCCGTTTTAATTTTTTATTATTGGGGCCGGTTCGTTTTCCAAATCCCCCAGCTGAGAGGCAAAAAGGGGGTTTGGGTAGGCAGTTTTTGGGCAAGATCGCCCCTTGAAAGTTGGTAAGTGGGGGGAGGCGGGGGATTCCTTTTCGCGGGTTTCCCAAATATGCAAAACCCTTTTTTGTAGATCTGTAACAGCAGATTGGACAGGGCCCGGGGGTCCCTGATGCCAGCAGATAGAGGTCCGGCCCCTTTTTTTTTTATACTTGTTTGGGTGGGGAGAACGGGAAAAACCCGAGCACGCACCCCGGGGTGGGCTTGCAGGGGCCCAAGGGGATCCTCCGGAGGGGGGGTCAGGGGGGTATCTGGATTTTCGAGTGGGAGTAGCAGGCAGTCCACCTGGGGGGGGCAATTAAGGTAAAATATAAAAGGGTTTCCCCCCCTAGCGGGAAAGGGCCAGGGGGTTGGGAAAGCCCCGGCGGCTGAGTGTGTCCCGGGAGGGGACAGAGGTCCCCCCAGTCGGGGAGAAAGGGTTCAGGCCCTTTGTCAGACTGGGGGGCTCCCCGGGCCCCCATGGGCGATCACTTGATCCAGAGGCAAAATGCACTGATGAAGTTGTAGGCTGGTCGTGTTCGGGCCGGGAGCTCCAACTGGCGCTGTATAATGGCCATGTGGATGCTGGGAGCCCTGGAGGGGTGCAGCAGAGAGTGGGTCAGTTCCTGACCCCGGTTGAGAGCCAAGTGGTGCATCTTGGCTACTAAGCCTCCGGCCTGGGTCCTGCACATGACCCTGCCGTGCAGATTGCATGTTCTGTTCCGATGCTGGCCTCTCCCCCTGCAAGAGATCGGAACCAGCAGAGATGGGCTGGGCGGGACTGGTACCAACAAGTGCACCAGAGCAGCTCTCTTCTCCCACTATTGTTGTTACTGCAGGGGTATTGGAGATATCCTCTGTCGCCCAATTAGTTGATGAGTCCAATCCTGCGCCCCGCTCGGCCTGAGCCGGGCCCCATACAGGCGGAGCCTCCTGTGCCATAACGGGCAGACCGGGGAGCATGTCCCCTTGCAGCTGATGGGAGGGTTGGTGAGGGTGCCCAGCTGCCATAGTGTCGGCGAGGGACATACTTGGAGTGTCCATCATAGGAGCAGACGCCCGCGACCCGTGTCCCGTCGGCAGCGCAGCGTACCTCGTGTCAGCTGTAGCTGGATGCCTAGAGGGCTGCAGACCTGGTCGGGAGGGAGAAGCAGGGCTTCCCTGGCTGGATGTCAGGCTCGGGGCTCGAGGCAGCGTATGTGGTGCGGAGCGGGTCTCCCGCGAGGAGGCAGCGCGCACTGGAGTGGAGTCGCGTCTGTTACCGCGGCCTGAGTCCCACGCCGCCGCTCCCCGCGGGAGGACCCGGACTGCTTGTCGATCCTCCGAACCACCCGCGTCGGAGAGAGCGGTGAGTGTCGAGCAGGCAGAGTGGGAGCACCTTTTGAAGGACGATCAGTCTGCGTCTGGGTGGCTGGGTCACCCTTCTTTGAGCCGCGGCCACGGTTCCGTGCTGGCTGTGCTGCCGTAGCTGCTAAAAATGGCGCCGAGGCGCGGGTAGGCCGGAGGTCGTCTTCGATCTCTTGAAGCGGGGAGAAGAAGTTAGAAATCGGGATCCCCCTGATCGAGCGGGTCTGAGGTGTCTTGGCTTGCTTCTTAGCCCGTTTTGGGGGCATTATATGCGGGTTTATTGCTGATAAGGCTGATTCCTGGACGGAGCTCTGAGAACCCACGTCTAGTCGCTCACATCGCTGGCCACGCCCCTTAATTTTATTTTTAATTTGATGTTTTTTTGTTTTTCTTTACATTTCCCTATATACATTACTTTCTCTGACTCTCTCCCTGACTTAGCAGTGCTGTCATAGCATTGCAAGTCACCGTTCCCTGGATGACACGGATGCTTTACTAGTGCTCCCACTTGGAAGCTAAGCTGCGCGGCTGTATACACTAATCTCCTGCTGTGGCCATGCCAGGAGAGGGAAGGGCACTTATGCTGCATTTACACTACAAAGACCAAATACCGGTCGGATTTTCCGACCGGTATTTGGTCTTTTTTTGGCATGCAGGGGGACGGCTTTTCTCCGCAATTTAAGGATTCAAGCCCTCCCCTTTCATACCCGCATGTTCATGTTCCGCCCAAAAACCAGGCAGAAGAATGAACATGTTCTAAGTTTTTCAAACCGCCGGCGGTGTAAAAAGCCATTCGGCCGAAAATCTATGCAGTGGGAAATGCTGCACGGATTTTCCATTGAAGTCGATGGGGGAGCGTCAGTTCTTGTCAGTTTTCAGACGGTTTGTAAAAGCGCAAACCATCTGAAAAACAAACAAATAACCTTTGCCGTGGGGACAAGTCCTTAAAGGGAACCTGTCAGGGGGTTTATGCTGCTCTATCTTTGAGCAGGATATGATAGAGGGAGAAAAGCTGAGATCTGTGATATATATATATAAGGGCATTGAAGATGAAACGTGGCTGGGTCTTTCAGCATGACAATGATCCGAAGCACACCGCCAGGGCAATGAAGGAGTGGCTTCGTAAGAAGCATTTCAAGGTCCTGGAGTGACCTAGCCAGTCTCCAGATCTCAACCCTTGAGAAAACATTTGGAGGTAGTTGAAAGTCCATGTTGCCCCGTGACAGCCCCACAACATCACTGCTCTGGAAGAGATCTGCATGGAGGAATGGGCCAATATACCAGCAACAGTGTGTGCCAACCTTGTGAAGACTTACAGAAAACGTTTGACCTCTGTCATTGCCAACAAAGGATATATAACAAATTATTGAGATGAACTTTTGTTATTGACCAAATACTTATTTTCCACCTTAATTTGCAAATAAATTCTTTCCAAATCAGACAATGTGATTTTCTGGATTTGTTTTCTCATTTTGTCTCTCATAGTTGAGGTCTACCTATGATGTCAATTACAGGCCTCTCTCATCTTTTTTAAGTGGGAGAACTTGCACAATTGGTGGCTGACTAAATACTTTTTTCCCCACTGTATATACAGCAAAGTGTCAATCACTGTGTATGTGTGGGATCAGCAGTACTTTCAGCTCTACTTTTACGATTTAATCAGCACTTTACTCAAAAATTTTGTATGAAATTATATAAACCTATATATCCCAGAGCTCAGCGTCACTCACTTGATCACATCCTGCTCTAGCAGTATAAACCACCTAAAAGGTTTCCTTTACAGGTACAGTGTCCACCTTACAAGAATAAAGCCAGCCTAGTAAGGAAAGGAAACATTCAGTGGGAGTTATTATTGTATGTATTTGATGTGCCAGTATAGGGCAGCTATGGGACTCCAGATGGCAGCTCAAATTTGATACTATAATTCACCACTCCTGACTACCAGCTAGCTTACTGCCTTAGATGTCGGAATACCTTGTGTATTGCAATTGAAAAGTTTTATAACAACTCACATTTATCACTGCAGACATTTACAGGGCAGCACTACTGCAAGGCTCTCTTGAAACTTTTGGTCTTTGTTCTGTTCTGGTCTAACCTGTTTATGCAAAGTGTGTGGAGTCATCCTCCACATCAATATACTGTGTATATATATATATATATACCATAAATAGACATTTGTATAAATTGCAGATTGGATCTACAAAGTACAATAGTGCACAGATAGGCAGCACAAAATCTTATTCTTTATATTGATAGGTATGCAACATTGACCAGAAGAAGCACTTTACATTTCTTCAGGCTAAGAAAAAGAAACTGATTTATTCATCTTAACATCTCTCGTATAACATTTTAGCTTACCGAACACTTTGCAACTATAAAACAGCAATGCAAATATTTTGTTTGTAACCATAATTTTAATAATTAATAGTGAGTAATTAAGAGTCTTACAAATGACATAAATATTAATATATCAGCACAGCATAGGTATTTCTATAAGGATATATCCACACGTGCGCATAGCCATATATAAATAACCAATAAAAACAAAGGGTGTATGCGTCAAGATCATGTACAAATAGTAAAGAAAGTACATACAAATGTTTTGTTTTATTACATACAATAGTCTCTTAATGGACATTGTATGTTCAGTCTGGTTTCAAGTTACAATGTCACAGACACTGGCTGATTCAGCCAATAATCATGAACTTTTTACTTGTAAAACACCTGTATTAGTGATGTGCATGTTTTGATTGGGGTCTAGTAGCGCCTCTCTACAATGAAGTGCTTGGCAGTCTAGTAGCGCCTCTCGATAGTGCGGTACTACATGTTCTGCACTGTACATGTGCCAGGATGAGTGGCACCCTTGGTCACCAGGTGAAGGCCCTATTTTCTTTTTTTTTTCTTGGCACACTGTATACAAAGTACATGACCTTCTGTGCTGTATGGAACCTCTTTTCTCTGCAGCTGGGCAGCAGCATTTCCTGTTTAAAAGCTGTATTAATTTGATCTGTAAAACTTCATGTCCAAGGATCCTTTTCTGTGCTTTGCCTATCTTTCTGCCTCTCTTACTCTCAGTGCACACCCCCTGTCCTTTCCTTTATGTATAAAGCCTTGGGAATGAGGACTAAAGATGATGTGGCTGCCGGGAAATAAACACACCCCACTGGTCGAATGATCTCCAGAGCTTGATACAGTGCTATTTACTGTGTGTCTAAACCAGGCGTCCTCAAACTGTGTCCCTCCAGCTGTTGGGGAACTACAACTCCCATCATGCATTTATATAATCAATAACAGTGGGAATGAAGGGAGTTGTAGTTTCCCAACAGCTGGAGGGCCGCAGTTTGAGGATGCCTGGTCTAAACTCACTGTACAGCTGTGCTTACCGTCACCATACTGCAGTTGTAAAACTGCAGGAAGCACACAAAATGTATGAAACTACATTACAAAGATGCCTAATTATGGGAGAGATTTTTAAAACATAATTCTGGACAACCCTTTTAAACTCCCATTCATCAGTTGTTAATGACCTATCCCAAGGATAGGGCATTCATTTTGTTGTCCCGGATAACCCCTTCAAGGGTTTGTCCAAAAAAAATTAGTATTTTTGAGCAGGCACTTTAATAGTGCTAGCAGTGTCAGACTGGGGTGCCTAGGACCCACGGTTGGAGTTGACTCTATGGGCCCACCAGTTAAGCTTTTTCTAGGCCCACCAGGGGAATTTTTTTAGGGGCTCACCCTACAGCTACTGTAAATGACTTTAAATGTCTCCTATACTCTGCCTCTTGCTTTCTGCCTTTCTTTTTGTGCTTTTTTGCCTCACCTGAGGATGTATATGCAGTTTAAAAAATAACTGCATGTCTACCATGTTTAGGGGCCTACCGGGGGTTTCCCTTCTTCCCCTGTGGGCCAGTTCGAGCCTGAGTGCTAGCGTAATAGCACTGATGTAGTCATATCATTCTGACCCAGAGTCATGACTTGTACTGTAATATAAAGATGCATCTACTTATTTACTCCGAGTCTGCAGTTCTGGTGATTCGCATTTTCTAAATTCTAATCTACTTGCAGCACTGCATAGTGTTTTGAAATACCTGTGAGTAACATTTTCCCTTCTGAGGCTACCATTAAAATGTAAAACATTGTCTAATGTAATAAAATAATATACACATCAGAAATGCATTCCGCCTTTGCAATGAACCCAATGTCTCGAGGCTCAATTCACAAACATGTTAGGAGAAGCTCTGCTATTCAGCTACACTGTGAGCTTGTAGATGAAAAAAAAAAGCATTCAGTAGAACAATACCGTAATTGTTTTTCTGACTTACAATACAAACAATTCAAGGGGCCATTTGCACAGATTTATAGACTATGTCTCAGGTATCCGTTGGGGTATTGTTAAAAATGTATGCCGACGAATAACGCAATATAGCTTCCGTGGCCTCTTTGCGATACATAGAGCAAATGTAGTCCTGTGTTGACTACGTTTGCTCTATTTTATAGTGCTAAATGCTTTCCTTGTGAGACTCAAAAGCATGGTAGACTACAGTATGCTTTTGAGTCTTATAGGGAAAGCGTATGCCACTGGTAAATAGAGCAGCCATAGTCCAAAGAGGACTACGTTTGCTCTATTGAATGCTATGAGGCAGCTACATCGCGGTATTTGTCGGGGTACCTTTTTTCACAGTAACCTGACGAATACCTTGGACATCATGTGAACGACCCCTAGGTCCAAATTGTTTACAAACTACCTAAACTTTTCTATGTAGTTTCTATCTACAGTGGGGAAAAAAGTATTTAGTCAGGCACCAATAGTGCAAGTTCTCCCACTTACAGTCATATGAAAAAGTTTGGGCACCCCTATTAATCTTAATCATTTTTAGTTCTAAATATTTGGGTGTTTGCAACAGCCATTTCAATTTGATATATCTAATAACTGATGGACACAGTAATATTTCCGGATTGAAATGAGGTTTATTGTACCAACACAAAATGTGCAATATTAGTTATTAGATATATCAAATTGAAATGGCTGTTGCAAATACCCAAATATTTAGAACTAAAAATGATTTAGATTAATAGGGGTGCCCAAACTTTTTCATATGACTGTAAAAAGATGAGAGGCCTGTAATTGACATCATAGGTCGACCTCAACTATGAGAGACAAAATGAGAAAACAAATCCAGACAATGTGATTTTCTGGATTTGTTTTCTCATTTTGTCTCTCATAGTTGAGGTCTACCTATGATGTCAATTACAGGCTTCTCTCATCTTTTTAAGTGGGAGAACTTGCACAATTGGTGGCTGACTAAATACTCTTTTTCCTCACTGTATATATAAACTGGAAAATGGTGTTCAAATATGAACATATGTTTTATTGCCTTTGTGTTAACATGTTGTTTGTGGATTTGAGCCTCGGGACATTAGGTTCATTGTGAAGGCAGAATGCATTTCTGATGTACAATATAGTAAGTATAAGTCATGCACACCATAAGCGGAAAGGAGGGTGCTCTAGTGCAATGGGAACAACCAGTATCAGTAATTCTAGAAATTTGCACCGGCACACCAAAATGCAGGAAAATAATATCTTTTATTTACAAAGGAAGCAGTATTATGCCAAAAGGTTGCTCTAATCAAAATAGTTTGAAAATTAACAACAGCATATTGATAAAGATTATTGCTCAAAATTACTAATAAATATATAGTGGGATTTGAAGTCGCAGATGAAGAGGAAGACACGCCGGTCTTCCTCTTCACCGGACGCATTCCGGTATTGCCTCTCTTCTTTACAGCTGCCTCTATTTGTCCCTGGCCGCTGATCGCGCCTATTACCCATATTCCACAGTATCCAATATTTCTTTGCAATAAAGCTACTTATTTCCTGCTCTCCCCTATCGACTACAGATGTTGTTTGATAAAGGCCTGCTGGCCGAAACGTCACGAAAAGAACATCTGCGACTTCAAATCCCACTATATATTTATTAGGAATTTTGAGCAATAATCTTTATCCATATGCTGTTGTTAATTTTCAAACTATATTGATTAGAGCAACATTTTTGCATAATACTGCTTCCTTTGTAAATAAAAGATATTATTTTCCTGCATTTTGGTGTGCCGGTGCAAATTTCTAGAATTGCATTTCTGATGTGTCTACTATTTTATTACATTAGACGGTGTTCTACATTTTAATGGTAGCCTCAGAAGTGAAAATGTTGCTCAGATTAAATTCATCATAGACATTTCACAGACATTTCAAAATATTTACCATGCAATTCAATTTGACTAAATACTGTATGATAGTTGTAGACCAAACTTCCAGATGGTAGCAGATCTCTACAATAAGGATGTACAGCCAGATGGCCTTAGATCATAGACTATGGGAAATGAATGTCATACTTGGCAGTAATGAATTATTATGCAAGATCCTGCTGGGTGATGCTGTTCGTTGTTGTGGCGTAAATATTTTAGCTTCTCTGTCTTTTTTTTTTGTCTCACAGTGTTATGCATTCAGAGCATTGAGATTTCTCTTCAGCATGGAAAGAAATCGAGATCTGTTCAAAAGGTAGAGTACTTAAAATACAGTTCCAACAAGAAAGGTGATAATGAGGAAAATAAAGTATGTCATTTGTGTACAACGTAATTTACAATGAGCGATTAGCAGAATCCTGCTGTTTTTAATGAAGTCAAGTCAGGAGACCTCATGGAAAAGCCACCCTGTATCACTGCCAGTATCTTCTCTTCTCTGCACTGAAGAGGGACAAAAATCCTGAAACAGCGTTGTCTGTAGATGAGAGATACTGGCTTGGCTAAAAAATCCTTTTTGCTTTCTCAAGACTCGGTGGGTCAAAAGCAAATTGAGGATTTGTTACAACCAACAGAGGGCGCTGTGGGCTTCTCAGCCCCTTTTCCAGAATGCCTTGTGATCACTGAAAGACAGAAAGACGTTCCATTGGACTCTGCATGGAGACATATACAGCAGCTGCCTGTGTTTTTGTAGTCACAGTGATCTGCTTTGTTTTGGAAGCAGTGAGGATGACACTGTTATGGGGTCACTGTGGCTGGCTGTGAAATAAAGGCCACCCCACCACAGAAAAAATGAAGCATTAATTAATCAGTGCAAATTCAAAACAAAGGGGTGTCTGTGTAATGCAGAACAGGAAAAGCCATCCAGAGCATGAGATGTAACCACTTTTCTCTCTGGAAAAGAGATGAGGATCCTGAACATAGAACCCACCTCCTTCTTTTAATTCAGATTTTCCTAATAGAGTGTATAAAAATTGTTTTTATACACAGGACAACTCCTTAAAAGGGTTTTAGTACGGTAATTAATCAGCATGTAGGCAAAGATAAAAAAAAAATTATTATCAAGTACATCGCTGTTCTGATTGTGCTTCGTTTAAAAGATAAAGTCGTTTTTATATCCTGCTTGTTCTTAGATGCTCTCCTAGGTTATCGACCTCCTCTCACTACTCTACCAGTGGCGAGTCTAGTGACATCACTCCATGCCTTGTCTTATCAGCAGGAGCGAGCTTACTGAGAGAAATATTAACTCTTTAGAGATAGAAACAAAAAGACCTCAGGAGTCTTATGCTACCAGGGCTGCAGAGTGACACTGTTAGGGTGAGTTCACACATTGTCTTTTCTGCGATGACACTTTCAGCTCTGAAAAAGTGTTGTTTCTTTGTTGAAAATTCCACGCTTGAAACTGCAGAATTTCAGCGAGGAAACTTTGTGGATGGCCCGAAAAGATTTCTGCCTGTTATACTTTTGCATGTCAGTTCTTTGTAGGAGCTCACAGTACGTGCTGAAAATACCTGAGTAAAAATTAACATTGTATGACCGACGATGCTGATTTTACAATGTAGTCAATGGGAGGTTTCCTTCTCTTGCTTTTCTTTCATTTTTTACACTTATTTTGGGCTGGATTTGGTGCCTCATCCGCCACAAAATGAGCGTCAAAATCAGCCGTGTGAACATACCCTTAACTTTGTATGTAAATAAATGTGACTGTAAAAGAATCACTTTATTTGTCTTGTCAGCTTCCTCTCATGACATAAACAGCTGTATTGTATAGAGTCACTGCTGTAGAGCCACCCACAGCCTGAAGTTATAAATCATGAAAAGGCCTTGTCCTCCGCCCCACATTTTCATTTAAAACCATGGTTTTATTCAAAAAATTATTAAAAACAAATCCCCCCCACATCTCTGACCTGTTTTGGGCTACATTGCCCTTACTAAAAATCTCCGGAGATAGCTCTATTGAGACAGTTGATTAAAGCATTCGGGGCTAAAATTCCCCTTTTTTACTCTTTAGAGAAAAGGCATTGTACCCTGAAACGCGTCAGAATGATGGGGATTCTTTTTTAAAAATTTTTTTTGTAAGTTCAGGGTTTTTTAACTGAAGTGGTGCTGGAGGCAAGGCTTACATGGATTTATATGTGATAACCTGGGGTTTGACGGTTCCCGGGCTTGCATCATAGGAATTCCTTTGGGGGATGATGCTTTCCAATCATTCTAGTTTTTGGTGACCACCTAGGATCTTTCTTTTCTTTCTTGGAGCCTGAGGCTGCCTGTGAAGAGCAGGTTCTGTGAAAACAGCAACATAAGAAAAACCCTTTTTAATTTTTTAAAGGGAAACTTATTGCCCTTTTTAATGCTATCTTTCAGAGGGCAGTAAAGGGGGGCAGCCCAAAATTTTTTACAACAGTCTGCCCCCCCCCCCTCCCCCCACTTATCCCTTTAAACCCCTTAACAGAATAAGGAATTTAAAATTATGAGTCTGACAGCAAAACTGCCTCTGACAGCGCCTCTCCAAAACTGGCAGAAATAAATCTTATTCATAGGCTCTTTGTCGCTATGTCCACCTACCACTGATTGACAGTTTTCTATTATTGGAGAAAACTGTCAATCAACAGAGCTAGGGTTCCTTTTAAGAGTTAAGGGGTTGTTCAGTATAGCAAACCCATTTTCATATGTTCTATTAAGTTAAAAGAGAAGGGTTGGGTCCTGGATGTCATCCTATTTTCGAAACTACCATAGAAGAGAACACGGAGAACTGTGCAGCCATCTTACCATTCTCTGAGGCTGGCCTGTAGCAAGGTACAAGCTGTCCTCAGAAAGGGATTTTGCTTTAATTGTGTGTAAATTTTTGAAAAGGTGGTATCAGGAAGTACAACCACATTTCTTGTTTCTTCTGAATTAGCTTCTCAGTATCCGATGACAAAATTGTATTTATTTTGTAAGTAACTTCTTTCAGCAGCAAAGTTTTACCATCCGTAGCTGAGAAGCTAATTGAAAAGTGACAACCAATATGACTGTTTTTACTGAACGCACTTTTGTTATAACTGTAGTAAATAGAATAACATTAAAGGGGTTGTCTCACCTCAAAGTTTCATAAGATGCTCTGTCACTTCCTGGTCAAGCTGTCTGTAATTAGCATATGAGCTCTGTGTATTCACTCTGTGTATTCAACTCCATGTTTTCAGTCTGCTAATTAGTCTAGATTAGCTCAGAAACGTCTCTGAAACTGCTAGCAGGAGATTTATCTAAAGCAAACATTACTAATTACTGGTTTATGTCTGAAAGATCAGATCACACAGGCTTTCACTCTGGCTGCCATGACCTGTATGATGACGTCACTCTCTGCTATCAGATAAAACAAACAGCAGGGGGAGAGCAAATAAACAGGATGGTCACTTGGGTAACCAAATAGAGCCAGGAAGGTGATAAAATCACTTGTAGCTCGTTAACAAAAAAAGATGAACAAAGCAGTATATTTGGAAAACATCTTCATTTAGTGTCTCCTACATTTTGAAGCTATTCTCTGTAGTGAGACAACCCCTTTAATGATCTTTGTGAGTAAAATAAACATAACTACCAAACTTTAGCCATTGCTTTAACCTCTGATATGGCCATGACTGTAAATGTTTTTCTTGCATAGTAATGTAACAATGTGATGCCAATGCCTGTGTACATTTACTGTATGACATTTGCATTTCTTATAGATTTTTTCCTCCAGATTTGTTTGAGATGTTTATTGATATTGGACATTATATTCGAGAGATCGGTGCCTATGAAGACCTTGTATCTAAATTAAATTCTTTACCAGTAAGTGCTGTATTTAAAATCCTGTTAAAAAATCCAATTTATTTATCATCCGAGCCAATGTAAGTGGTGTTTTATGTCATTTCCAGGAAGATGAACTGAAACAAGTCGCTGATAGTATTGAAAGCATCAATCAAAATAAAACACCCACAAAATTTATTGGAAACTATGCAATTTTAGACCACCTTGGCAGTGGAGCATTTGGGAGTGTATACAAGGTGAATTTTATAGTGTTTTTAAATTTACTAGTTGAAGCATAATCAATGTTCTTATGTAACTTATTCCTATCTGAGAGCAACTGGGCGTTACCGAATCTCACTGAGGAGATCAAGCTGATGTATGGAGACTTAAAGGCAAAGCTCAGTGGGAAAAATGCACATTACCTGTCATCTAGATGATGTAGACAACTAGATCAATAAATACGTTTATGTACTTTGCTCTAAGAAGCATAAAACAACTTTACTGACAGTTTATTTACAGTGTATCAGTCAGGTCTCCTACACCATGCTGCCTTGAGGCAGAGATGTTGAACTTGGGAAAATGTAGTGCTCTATAATTTGATTCAGTTTTGGAGGCTTTGCCTGTAGCACCAGGGCCTAGATTTTACTGCTAAATCTACATCCTTTATAGCAGAGCTCATTTTTATCAAGGGCCACTCCAACATTATGGTTGCCCTCAAAGGGCCACTGGAGGACCTTGGAGGGTGGCTAGGTGGCCTGGGTAGGGCTGTCTAGCTGTACTACTACCTGTCAGTTGCTGAACAGAGCAGTATGAAGGTATCTATTGGTGCCCACTCCTTGTGCTGGCAGCACTGCTGTCTCGGACGCCCCTGCGACCTCTGTCCCGGGTCGCGGGCGTGTCCGTGTTCCGACTCCCAGCGGCGCCCCGTCCCGCACTTCGGGTTCGGGGTCCGCTCACCCCCCTGTTCGTGCCGGTACCCACTTACCTGGCCACGATCCTGCTCTGTCAGCCTCTGGTCCCTGGAGTGCGTGGCGCTGCCAGTGTGAAATTTAAAGGGACAGTGAGCCGGTAATTGGTCATTGACGGGCACTGTCCCTATTTAAGTCCGGCCCCTTCCTGGCGTCCTTTGCCGGATCCTTGGTGTATTCCAGTTGGAGTAAGCCTTCCAGTATTGTCTAGTCTTGCCTATCCGTGTGCCGAACCTCGAGCCTACGTTTATCGACCACGAACCTTGCCGCCAGCCCTGACCTTCTGCCTGTCCCTGACTACGAGCCTGCCTGCCGATTCTGTACCTCGCCTACCCTTGGCTGCCTCCGCAGGCAAGCCCCGCCTGTGGAAGTGACATGGTAGACTCCCGCCGCAGCAAGTCCATCCCGCTTTGCGGCGGGCTCTGGTGAATACCGGGACCTACTTAGATTCCGCTCCCTGGTGTGGGCTTACACCATCGCCTGCGGTGGTCCAGTGGATCCACCTCCAGACCGTTACAGACGGATCCGGCCATGGATCCCGCCAAGGTGCCGTTACCCAGCCTGGCGGATCTGACGACCGTTGTTTCCCGCCAGTCACAGCAACTCGGTCAACAGGCGCAGCAACTTACCCAGTTATCCACCATGTTGCAGCAACTCGCCACCGTCCAGCAGCAGCAACCTTCGCCATCTCCAGTGGTTGTCCCTGCCTCTACGGTTCCTGTGGCCCTGAGGGGCCCCAAGCTTCGGCTGTCGCTCCCATCTAAGTACGACGGTGACCCAAAACTCGGCAGGGGGTTCATCACCCAATGCTCTATGCACGTGGAGCTGATGGCCGATCAGTTCCTGTCCGAACGTGCGAAAGTGGCTTTCGTGGTCAGCCTGCTCTCTGGGAAGGCTCTGGTGTGGGCTACACCTCCGTGGGACAGGAACGATCCAGTGACGGTGGATCTTCAGTCATTCCTCAGTGAGTTCCGCAATGTCTCGAGGAACCAGCTCATGCATCCTCCGCTGAGACAGCCCTCTTAAACCTACGCCAGGGGGATCTGTCTGTAGGAAACTACGCGGTGCAATTCCGCACTCTGGCCTCTGAACTGTCATGGAACGAGGCCGCTCTGTGTGCCACCTTCAAGAAAGGGCTCTCAAGCCGAGTTAAGGACGTCTTGGCCGCTAGAGACCTCCCGTCTTCCCTCAGTGACCTGATCCGGTTAGCGACCCGCATCGACGTACGCTTCATTGAACGGGAGGAGGAACTTCGGCAAGAACGTCAGTCAGCCCAACCTCGCCGGTTTCCTCACCTGGCACCAGTGTTCCAGAGGCCTCCTGCGCCACAGCCGCCAACACCCACCGAGGAGCCCATGCATATTGATCAGGCTCGTCTCTCTGAGCAAGAGTTGGCCCAGTGTCGGCAAAGGAACTTGTGCCTCTACTGTGGCAGCCCAGAGCATTACCGGAGGAGTTGTCCCAAGCACCCCAAGCCTGCGGGAAACTTCCGCACTTAGGATCTGTGGGAGAGGCATTCCTAGGTGCAAACTCCTCCTCTCCACATCTGTTGATGCCAGTGCAAGTCGTGTCGGAGACTGGTACCTCGTTCCAGGTTCTGGCGTTTCTGGATTCGGACTTGGCCGGGAACTTCATCCACCAGTCTCTAGTGAAGCAGTATCGGCTCCCGGTGGTCCGCTTGGAAAAAACGCTCGTCATCTCATCCGTCAGCGGGGAGCTGCTTAGCGATACCATCCAGTTTGTCACCAAGCCTCTGTCCCTACATGTGGGGGTGCTGCATAAAGAAGAAATCTCCTTCTATGTGTTGCCTCGCTTCTCATCAGCGGTCCTCCTCGGACTCCCATGGCTGCGGCTCCACTCTCCTATCCTGGACTGGACGTCTGGAGAAGTGACTCATTGGGGTCCCAACTGTCGGGGGCGTTGTTTGGTGGCACCTCGCCCGATGCTTTCCTGCTCTCGCTCGACCCTTCGGGAGCCGCTGCCCGGGCTGCCGCCCGGATATCTGGAGTACGCCGATGTGTTCTCCGAGAGACAAGCCGAGAGTCTTCCTCCGCATCGTCCTTACGATTGCCCGATTGACTTATTGCCGGGTACCAGCCCTCCCCGGGGCCGAGTCTACCCATTATCGGTTCCTGAGACCCAAGCCATGTCTGAGTACATCCAGGAGAATCTCTGGAAGGGGTTCATCCGAAAATCCTCGTCTCCCGTGGGTGCGGGGTTCTTTTTCGTAAAGAAGAAGGACGGTACCTTGCGGCCCTGCATAGACTACCGGGGCCTGAACAAGATCACGGTGAAAAACCGTTACCCATTGCCGATGATCACAGAACTTTTTGACCGCCTGCAGGGCGCAAAGATTTTCTCCAAGTTGGATTTGAGAGGGGCCTACAACTTGGTCCGAATCCGCAAGGGCGATGAATGGAAGACGGCCTTCAACACCAGGGATGGGCACTTTGAGTACCTGGTGATGCCCTTCGGACTGTGTAATGCGCCTGCCGTCTTTCAGGAGCTCGTGAATGATGTCTTCAGAGACCTCCTCTACACCTGCGTGGTGGTTTGCCTTGATGACATCCTGGTATACTCTCTTGACCTCGAGACCCACCGCAGCCATGTTCGTCAAGTGTTGAAGCGTCTCCGGGAGAACCATCTGTATGCCAAGCTAGGGAAGTGCCTCTTCCATCAGACTAGCCTCCCGTTTCTGGGTTACGTCATTTCTGACCAAGGCCTACAGATGGACCCAGCGAAACTGTCAGCCGTGTTGCAGTGGCCACGCCCAGTCAGTCTGCGGGCTATACAGCGCTTCTTGGGCTTCTGTAACTACTACCGCCAATTCATCCCCCACTTCTCTATGCTAGTAGCTCCGATAGTGGCTCTTACCAAGAAACAAGCCAACCCACGCAGCTGGCCCGTCGAGGCCGAAGAGGCGATCTCGAAACTCAAGTCCGCCTTCTCTACGGCTTCTATCCTTGCACGTCCGGATCCCGCGAAACCCTTCACGCTGGAAGTGGATGCCTCGTCTGTGGGAGCCGGAGCAGTTCTTACGCAAAAAGGGCCCACGGGTAAGACTGTAACATGTGGCTTCTTTTCCAAAACTTTCTCGCCGGCCGAGAGGAATTACACGATTGGCGACCGGGAGCTACTGGCCATAAAACTGGCCCTGGAGGAATGGCGTTATCTGCTGGAGGGTGCCCAATTTCCCATCCGCATCTACTCAGACCACAAAAACCTCCAATATCTCCAGACGGCTCAGCGACTTAACCCACGCCAGGCTAGGTGGTTGCTCTTCTTTTCCCGGTTTGATTTCCAGATCCACTTCCGGCCTGCAGAGAAGAATGTGAGAGCTGACGCCCTCTCCCGTGCCTCCGACGTGGTGGGTGAAGACACTACTCCAGAACACATAATCCCCCCAGAACGTCTTATCTTGGCAGCTCCAGTTGACCTCCGGAAGGTTCCTCCTGGAAAGACTTATTTGCGCCCTGCACTCCGCAGACGTATCCTAAAATGGGGGCATTGCTCATTGGTTGGCGGTCATCCCGGCGCCCGAAGAACGTTCCACCTGATATCCCGGTTCTATTGGTGGCCAGAGCTTAAAAAGGGATGTGAAGGACTTTGTTTCGTCTTGTGACTCCTGTGCCCGCAACAAGACGCTACGTCACAAGCCGGCGGGCCTACTACAGCCACTACCCATTCCAACTCAACCTTGGACCAACATTTCTATGGACTTCATAACTGATCTCCCTCCTTCGTCTGGCGACACCATTATCTGGGTAATCACGGATCGCTTCTCCAAAATGGCACATTTTGTCTCGTTGCCAGGCATGCCGTCTGCCTCCCGCCTGGCGAAGCTATTCTTTCTTCATGTGTTCCATCTGCATGGACTCCCTCTGCAAATCGTCTCGGACTGCGGAGTCCAGTTTGTCTCCAGGTTTTGGCGAGCCCTGTGTGCCCAACTTCAGGTGAAGCTCGATTTCTCTTCAGCTTACCACCCGCAGATGAACGGCCAGGTAGAGAGGGTCAACCAGGTCTTGGGATGTTACCTTCGCCATTTCATCTCGGCACGTCAAGATGATTGGTCCAACTTGCTGCCATGGGCGGAGTTCTCCTATAACTCCCTAGAGTCAATGTCCGCGGGGGTCTCCCCCTTCTACATCGTGTATGGCCTGCATCCCCGCCCTCCTCTCCCTCTGGCACCTTCCTCCGAGGTCCCGGCGGCGGACGCACTGGTCCAAGACATGAAGCCATTGGTCCCAGACCCCTCAGTCTCTGCTCCTGCGCTCGAGCGCACGAAGGCTCAAGCGGACAAAAGAAGTCCTCCTCCGGTTTTCTCCCCAGGTGAAAAGGTGTGGCTCTCGGCCATATATGTCCGCCTTAAGATGCCTTCCCACAAACTGGGTCCCCGTTTCCTGGGACCCTTTGAGATCATCAGCCGCATTAACCCAGTGTCCTACAAACTCCAGCTCCCCCCTACCATGAGACTCCCCAACTTGTTTCATGTCTCCTTACTGAAACCCATGGTCCTTAACCGCTTTTTCCAGAAGGCTGTTCCTCCTCCATCTGTGGCTGATGCGCCCAATGTCTTCGAGGTCAAGGAGATCCTGGGTATGAGGAGCCTGAAGAGAGGTCTTGGGAGCCGGAGGAGAACATCTTGAACCGCAGCCTCATCCCTGAGATTCCTCCACTCTAGGAAGAGTGGGGGGGCCCAAGGGGAGGGGGTACTGTCACGGACGCCCCTGCGACCTCCGTCCCGGGTCGTGGGCACGTCCGTGTTCCGACTCCCAGCGGCGCCTCGTCCCGTACGTCGGGTTCGGGGTCCGCTCACCCCCCTGTTCGTCCCGGTACCCACTTACCCGGCCACGATCCTGCTCGGTCCGCCTCTGGTCCCCGGCGTGCGCGGCAGTGTGATATTAAAGGGACAGTGCGCCGGTAATTGGTCATTGCCGGGCACTGTCCCTATTTAAGTCCGGCCCCTTCCTGGCGGCCTTTGCCGGATCCTTGGTGTATTTCAGTTGGAGAAAGCCTTCCAGTATTGTCTAGTCTTGCCTATCCGTGTACCGTACCTCGAGCCTACGTTTACCGACCACGAACCTTGCCGCCAGCCCTGACCTTCTGCCAGCCCACGACCACGAGCCTCAGCCGCCTGCCCTGACCTCCTGCCTGGTCCCGACTTCGAGCCAGCCTGCCGATTCAGTACCTCGCCTACCTTTGGCCGCTACCGCAGGCAAGCCCCGCCAGTGGAAGCGACCTGGTAGACTCCCGCCGCAGCAAGTCCATCCCGCTTTGCGGCTGGCTCTGGTGAATACCGGGACCTACTTAGATTCCACTCCCTGGTGTGGGCTTACACCATCGCCTGCGGTGGTCCAGTGGATCCACCTCCAGACTGTTACAACTGCCTCTGCCAATCTCTGGCTGCATCCTCTGAGGAAAGAGGGGAGCTTGTCCGTCTGCCTTTGGAACTCGTCTGCCCTTGCTTGCTGGGCCTAAGCTCTTGTGGGCCACAGAAAATTACTTGTCAGGTCGGATTTGGCCCGCGGGCCTTGTGTTTGACACAAGCTAAATAACAAGGTGTCACAAGTTGTTGGATGGAAGCTGCACTACATAAGTGGGGCTCTCTCTGACAGCTGGGGACTAGGCGGCTAAGGGGTTAAGTGTTTCTGGTATAGGAGAGTTTGCAACCTACCCATTAGTTTATTTGGTTGGTTCTTTGCTTGGCCTGGCCTCTTGCTCCTGAAACCATCTAGACAGAGCTGCTGCCCACCCTCCTTTCCTTGGTTTTTGTTATCTTTTGCTCAAACTGATATTTTTGGTATTCCTGAAGCCAAAGCTATCAGGTATAACCAGTACAATGTGGCAAGTGGACGGAACATGCTGCTATTTGACCAGTTAGCAGCATTTATCATCATTGTCGGTGTAATAATAATAAAGTTTTGAAAGTCTGAAATATTATTTATTAAAGCCGTGACCAAGTCCTACCTGCCGAAAGCAGAACTCTGGTTGTCCAGGTTTTATTTAACATATTTAAAGAGAGTTTTGGATTTCTCCTTCCTCTGCCCATTTGTTACATGTTCTTGAAGGTCAGTAAATGTTTCCCTCTTGGTGTTCACTCTGTCAACACATTGCATACAACAAAGGTTTTTGGGAAAGAGCTGAAGAACTCTAAGGTACCATCTATTGGATGTAGTATTCCTCAATTCACATGTAACTCAGAAGAGTCTTGCAATGTAAAAAGGATTGAAGCCATGCCAGATTAGTTCATCTGCAGATAGCTGATTTTGGGTATTTTCCCCTCTGCAGTGCAGAGTAAAACTTGCTGGCTGGCTGGGTGAGAGGCAATTGTGGCTTAAAAGAGGGCAAATATCTCTCCTTAGGGCAAGCCACCAAGTTGGTGTGTGAGGGTTTAATTTCACCTTTTGCACCTCACGGCATTTGCATACAACAACGGCTTTTGTGAAAGACAAACAAAACCGGGAAAATTGGAGAGCTCCAAAAGGGTTTGGGGGGACAGGGCTAAGGGGTTGTGTTTCTGGTTATAGGGATTCCCCAATTATTATGGTGGTTTCTTTCGGGCCGCCAAAAAGACTAGGTGGAATTTCTTGGGTTTTTGAGCCCGGGTTTTGGGTTTGGTAATTCCCGGAACCCCAAGAAGGACAGACAATGAAAGTGAAGGGTGTGATAGGTGGCAGTTTAATAGACTGTAGTTTTTTGGAAGCGGTTTGTTTTCCCAAAGGAAAATTCCATGGGAAAGAGGTTTGGTGGCCAGACATTTTGAGGGGATAGAATGCAGGGGGAGATGTAGGGTTCATTGCCCAAAAAGCAAAAAATTTTTTGGGGGATAAAACCAGGTACATGTTGGGGAGTGAATTTAGCTAAAATGTTTGAGGAAAAAGGGAAAAAGCCATAGTAAGTTTTTAGATACTTTTTTGGATTTTGCTCGGCTGGCAGGTAAAACGCTCTCTGGTGGGACATTGATGGAAAGGGAAAACTCCCCTTTGGGAAACCAATTTGGGATGGAGGCACCTTGACCTGGGCATTTGATGGCAAGGGCTTTTTGGGAAAGGTAACGGCTCTCCGGCTTTTGGACAGTTGAGTGCAAAGGCATCCCTCCCCGATTGGTGGCTTGAAGGAGTTTCTCTTCTAAGGACATTGATACCCCCGCTTCTCTGGGACAGGGAGGGGAAAATCCGCTGCGGAAAAACATATAGGGGGCCCAAGTCCTTTTCTGGCCTGGGACAGGTGAATGGGGATCTCCCTAGGGTGGGGAAAACCGGGTATCCCAAAGTCTTTGGTTGAAACCGGAGGTAAAAATGAACCTCCCCTTGGCTGGGCTCCCAGGTTTAATGGAAGAAATTTTTTCCCATGCTGGGCTTTTGGACCGTTTTTCTGTGGCCAGTTGGATGGGAGGCGCCTCTTTTTGGGGCTTTAAAACCCCACAAGTTAAATGAGGCGTCTTCCTTTTTGTTTTGGACACTAATAATACCTTTTGGCTGGGACAGTTTTTGAATAAAAGGCCTTTGGCGAGGGACAGAGGATGGACTTTTGGCGGGAACCCTTTGAGGAGGCACCTCTTTGTCTATGATTCCCTTTTCATCACTGTCCTTGCTGAGCAGATATAGAGACTAATGGTCACATGTATGAAAACTGTCTAGGTTTAAGACCTTCTTTTTTGCTCATAGCAACCAATAACAACCCTCCTATCATTTCATATAGTGCACTGAAAAAAATGAAAGGGGAGCTCTGATTGGTTGCTATGGGCAACAAAGAAAGTGTAAGACCTAGAAAGTTTTCATACATGTCCCCCTAATTGTTCAATTATAGAAGCACATTATCTCACATGAAGCTGTGGAGCTAAAATAATGTAGAAAATTACTTCTAAAATAAATAATGTTGTGTCCTTCTTTTACCATTGAAAATTAAAGGGGTTTTGCTACGATCTCATTTCATACCTCCAGCATCCAGCTCTTCAGCTCTGTGTGCTCAGAGGGAGGTTGTGTGTGATTTGATTGAATTGCATATCATGTGACCAAGCAGGATTACATCACCAGGTCTATCTTCTATGTAGTCAAAGAACGGTCTGATTCTGTTTAGAACAGTAAGAAGCTACATTGTAGTTCAGAGGTAAGAATTTTGCCTCCAGGCACAAGGGTCCTCGGTTCAAATCCCTGCAGGAACCAAACCTGTGAATTTTATTTATCTTCTTCAATGCTCAGACCTGATTGAGGTTTCTTTTTTAAATTTATTTGCACTGTTTGACTAATTACTATGAAGTACAGAGGAAAGGATTAGATTGACAGCACCCGGGGTTTGAACACTCAGTAGCTGCCTGAGAAGAGAGGTGATGTCTGAGCATGTGCGACCAGGACTGGAGGAGCTCTCAGCCCTGGTCATATCCCATGGAGACGCGCTGTTAACAATGGATCACTAAAGGAGCAGCTAAGACAAAAACGGTCCAGAATTTTTAATAATGATGAAGGGTGAAAATGTTTATTATTTAATTTACAAACTTCCCACATCAATTTTACTTCATGGAAAAATCCCTTTAATGTCTCCTCTTAAATGCATTTTAATTGTGACCGTTTCTATTTTATCCCGATTATTCTCCCTATGGTATAAATGGGACCAGTTGATTCCTTTTATTACTAAAGACATGTATAATACATTGTGAGATCAACGTATAAGGGGGAGTTCACACAGCTTTTTTGCGGTGCTGTTGAAATGACGCACTTGGCCCAAGGAAGATTTCAGCCTCATACCTTTTGTATTTCGCGGCGTACCTTTTGTCATACAGGTGTAAAATTGTCATTGTCTAAATGACGACGATGATTTTACACTGTACTCAATAAGTTTTTTACGTGAAAAATACATCGTGTGAACACCCCTTTATGCTCGTCAATGGAGTTGTCCAGGTAATATTTTTATTTTCTGCATAGAATATTGCTACTGTTTTAAAATAAAAAAACTTTAAACCCACTTCTCCTCTCATCATGCATTAAAGAATGTGCCTTTGTCACTTTCCACTGGTCTTCTGTTTTCTTCCAGTCTTCTTTCGAAATGAATGTCACTGCTGATTGGCTGTAGCAGCCATGTGCCATTGGCTGATTTCGGTGATGTCAGCCAATAGCACATGACTATTGCAGCCAATCATTGCCTGCAACAGGGACGTCCCTGTTTGACAGAAGAGAAAGAAAACAGAAGGCTAACAGAGAGTGACAACAGAGAGCATTGCTGGATCCAAGGTAAAAATAGAGCTGAGTATAAGTTTTTTTTTTTTATTGTTGTTTTTATTGTGTGATGGCAGCAATATTTGAAACATAAAACATTACTGGGACAACCCCTTTAAGTCTTTAAATGTTACCAAGCTCAATATTTTAGGTGTAATATTTATGGCACACTGCTCTCATGAAGTTGGATGTCAGGACTGCGCTACTGGCACTTTAAAGATTTTGTTGCAGCCTCAGCCAGCGTGCGGATTGGTGCTTAGTGGGTTAAGCACTTGATCCAATCCCTAGCTGGGGAGGGGGTTTTAAACCACTTCCTGTTTGCCAATCTCTGCTGGTGATTGCTTTTTAGTGTCCTAGTGGGCTGGTTGCTCGGCTGTGTTGTTTTGCTGGTTCTTGGATTTTGGCTATTCTTTCTGGTTACTCTCCCGCTCTGTCCTTTGGTACCTCACATACTCCTGGTTGACCTTGACTATTTTTTTTTTGTTATCTGTGATGTCTGTTCCTTGTTTGTCGTACGTTTTGTCTTCTGTCTGTTTGGCACACGTTTTACTAGTTACAGCTCAGGAAGAGGTTTGAGTGCGGGGTCGCCCTTTTTGGGGCAGTTTCTCTGCTTATCCAGGGTGAGACTATGGCGCCCCTTACATTGGAAAGCAGCATGAAAAGTTTTACATGTGTGTAATGAATGATTAAGAGAGGAAGCATCATTAGAAATACAAATCACAACTTTATTATGTCATTTCTTTTCTATACAGCCTCTAATGACCCATGCATTAAGGAATACACAGATTTGTCTTCATACTTCTTCCCAACCACAGACAATTTGGCCTTTTTTTTTCTTTTTATAAATAAGTAAAACATAAATAGTATACAGTCATGAGAGATTTTCCCACAACATTATTTAACAAACAAAAAAAAAATTAGGCCAAATTGTCATGATCATGCCCGACAGACCACCAGTTTCGAGCTCTGGTCGCCAGCCATGGCCCTTGCAACGAAAACCTTGGTTTCTTACCTGATGCTTGTATTTGCATTCACCAGTGTGAACTGTGTCTTTCTTCTCTGCTTGTTTAATTGATTCCTGGTCAACGCCCGTGGCCAGGAATCCTCTAGCACTTCTTTAATTAATGTTTCTCCTTTTGATTGACAGCCTTCTGTTCCTATCTGGTCTTGCGTTCCTTCTGCTTATCGACTCAGTTTTGACTTCTCTGTTCCCTATAAAAGTATTCATTTTGCCTTTCAGCTTCGCCTGCTATATTGGGTTCTTACCTTATCTGTAGCTAGCCCTTTTTCTTACTGGTTTTCTGTGTTTCCTGACTCTGCTTGGTTTCTGACTATTCTTCTGCATTTGTACTGCACCGCCCAACTGTTACTGACTTGGCTCGGCTTACATTTATTCTTCTGACTTCTGATTTGGTACCGACTTTTGTTCGTCTGACCTCCTGTGTGTCCTGTGTCTACACTAAATTAGTGTAGCTCTTAGGCCGAGTTCACACGGCTTATTCACGGCATAATTGCGGGACGGATTTCGTCCGCAATTACGCCGTTTGCTCAGCGGCGGGGGCGGGGGGCCGACAGCTCGCTGGCCCCATAGACATTCATTATCCACAGCGCGTATACCGCCGTGAATAATTGACATGTCACTTTCTCCCCGCTCACCGAATTTTGCGAGAGGAGACGGAATCCATAGTTCTCTATGAGAACTGTGGATTACCATAATGACTGGGACGGATTTCAGCCCGTAATTCTCGCAGTACAGCGCGAATTACGGGCTGAAGTCCGTCCCAAAATAAGACGTGTGAACATTGTCTTAGTCTTCAGGTTGAGGCCGACCTTTTAAGGAGTCGGGTTCCCCAAGAGGCAGGGACAGAGGTTGGGACCAGGGTCAGGGCCTCACTTCATCTGTGTCTGCCTGTGCACCCCTGACTGGTCCTTACACAAGCACTGCAGAGTCAATTGTATACTTAGTTTTTCACACCTGGCTTTTCATTTTGGCTTTATTTTTGTTAAATAGTTAATGTTTACCATCTCAAGTACCTCATTTTTATAGAAAAAAACTTTCTGCTGGTCAGGGATTGCTTGAAATAGAAAAAAAGCCAGATGCACATTTTGAAAACTTGCTCCATTCCATTGCTGCTACCACTCCCTGATCGCCCTCCTAATAACGTCACCTTCATTTGTAGCATGATGCAGCATGTGACCACTGAGGCCAGAGATTGACTGCAGCATCTCATGACTGATGAATAATAAAACCAAAAAAATCTTGTGACCAATGAACGTAACGTCACCAGCTGGGGCACTGGGATTAGACCAGGTGTTTTTCTATTGCGTCCATAGAATTCAATGAGGGTGTACTTTCTTTTTGTCATAACTGTGTGTATTATATTTATATATTTATTGTGCAGACAAACTTTTGATACATTGCTATTAAAAAGTCAGTAGTATTAAATACTATTGTAAAAATGTGCCCTGGCTCCTTAGAGGGAATGTGTAATCAAAAATGACTTATTGTTTAACTCACATTTTTATGTTAAACACATTATTTAGGAATTTTTGGTTATTTTTTTTTTAATTTTCCTCATCACTATCAATATTTTTTAATAATTCTTAAGTCCTGCAGTTTTCACTTTGGCCACTAGGCCTAATAATAGTCTTACACTTCCTGTTCTGTACAGAAAGCTTGTCAGCAGTCTGCTCATAATCAGCACAAGCAGAGTCAAACTGAAAGGTGACATCAATGTGTATAGATAACACAGGATGCACCAGTCACAATAGGAGATAGTCACAGTTCACCCTCTTCCCCTCCTTGCACACTGACTTATTCCCAGGTCACAGAGCATGTCTAGAAAATTCTCCTACATGAGTCAGTCTTAAGGCTCCTATGTACATGAAGCTGCTGTAAAGCGTCTCTCTAAACGCTGTTGGTCGTACAAGCAAGTATGCTGTCCCCACAGTCATATATAGACGACTGAATTGAGAAATCTACAATCAGAGAATAAAATCGTCTAAGAAGAAAACAATATGTATCAGGGTCTTGTTTTAATAAGTCTGGCGACAGATTCCCTCTAATAGGCTGCAGAGCATATGTCTTATGTATGGTAATTAAATGCAATTGTGAACTATTCAGTAGGAAATTTATAGCAGTTGTTACATCTCATTTCAGGGGAAGTTTGTTAAATACTTGTACAATACAATAAAATGGTGATTTATTTAGAACCCTTTGTATTGCGAAATCAAATTCAAATGATCGTTTAATGTGTACATGGAAGTTTTTGTATGACATCTATAGTAACAGAAATTTTTGAGAAGTGCCAGGAGCATTTACTAACTCTGTAGAACCTATTTATTCTGGAATTATTGGGGAGTGCATGTAATACTGTAGCTACTATGCAAGCAGTAAGTTGTATTCATTATATTTTGTCTTACAGCTTTGCCATCCAAACATTGTGCGCTATTATAGGACGTTCTTAGAAAGTAAGTAACTCCCTTTTAGGACAATATTGAAACTTATGTCAATTATTTAAATCTGAGTGTCAGTGAAAATAACAAATCAAATTGTAGCTTGAAGCCTGCAGACTTTTTTAAAATGAAAAAAAAAATCAAAAAAGTTGCACCAACGTAGACTCCAATTCAAAAAGAGTTGGAACACTAAAATGGAAAGAAAGCAAAAATGCGTAATTGGGAAAAAATTCCCCTCAGGGCCATATTTTTTTACACAATAGAACATAGAATAGACATCAGAGATTGAAAGTTACACATTTTTTTTTCATTTCATTCAAAACAATTATTTAAAAATAATGACAGAAAATAGACCCAAAAATAATTAGGAATTTCCATGTTTTCCATACGTACATCTCTTTTTTTTTTTGAAATGTCTGAAAATTTAAGACTATTTGTGGTTTTTGGAAGAGGAAATTGTCCCATTCTTGTCTGATTTTGGTTTTCACCCTCCTAAAACAGCCCCTGGGTCTTTCTTTTGCCCGATTTTTCATCTCATAATGCGCTAAATGTTTTCGGGGTTGTCAAAGGGTTGCCCCTGCGGGTTTGGTCAGTTTATCATTTGGTTTTTTTCTCCCAAGCCCGTGTTTTTTATGGTGCAGTATGTGGTTTAGCATTGGCATGCTGAAAAAATCCCAATCCCTTTCCACAGGAAAATTGGTTAAATTTAGAACAAAAGAGTTCAAAAAAAACTTTATATACTGCTTAGCATTTATAGTGCCTATTAAGATATGTAAACTGCCCATGCCAAAGGCAATACTGACACCCCTATGCCATCAGAGATGCAGGCTGTTGAACTGTGAGCTGATAACAAGCTGGATCTTTCTCCTCTTGTCTGCAGGACACGGTGTCTGTGATTTCCATAAACAATTTCACAAATTTTTTGAGCTTTAGCTCAGAAAAAAAAAACGTCTGCGTTTCTTGATTGTGTTGATTTATGGTTTCTTTTTTAGGGTATGTCACATAGTTAAAAAATAGAAACTTCCCACATGTAAGAAACACAGGAATATAAATCATCAGAAATACAAACCAGAAAAAATATTTTTTTAAAAAAATAACTTTTAAAAAACCCAAATTTAAAACCCAAATTAGAACCTTCCCTATCAAAATTTGCAACACTTTTAAAGGTTTCAGTTTTTAACTAAGCTGTCTTTTTTAGTACCCTGACGCAAAAGTTTAACCCCTTAGCGTAGACCCCGCCCCAAAAAGGGCGACCCCGCACTTCTCCTCTGATAATCCCTACAAATAACCCTACCCCCTTTTCTTGAAAACCAAAAAGGGGCAGAGTAAATCTCCCCCCAAAAGGGCAAACAGAGGACTAGTGGCATGTTATACAACAATGTTAAAGGGAAAAAGAGCGCCAAACAAAAAAAAAGCGCAAAAAAAACCCCCAAAAGCGTTTGCCCCGTCTCGGGGAACTCCCAGTGGGTTATAAGAAAAAACATTTCCATTCAAGATAAAGGTTCCTTTAAACCCCTTAGTACTTTCCCTTTGGAGGTAATGATGGTATGGTCCCTAAAGGAGCTGGTGTTGCCATATAAAGGGGAACATAAAGATGAAAAATGGGGGTTTGTGTCCCAACTATACAAAGTAAACCAGGGGTATTTTAAAAAACCCCAAGCTCCTCCCAAATCTGAAAGGAAACACCTCTTATAAACTATATCAAAACAACAGTACTCACTAAAAAGTTGCATATGCCGTCTTAACAAGTTAAACGGCGCGCCCTCAAATTTTTCCCGGAGGCACTGCGCTGTCCGGTAAATACGACGGGCGGCCTAGCCTAAACCAATACCCAAGAGCATGCGCTAAAACCCCGCGTTGTTTATTTGGGTTTCCCCCATGTGAAACTTTCCCCCAAGCCCTTTTATGGGGGCGCCGTAAGGAGAGCCGTTTTTTGGTTTTAGTAAAGGACACCGTAAATTCATAAAAAGAGCGCAATTGCCCGGACCCAAATTTTCGGTTCGGGTGCGCATGCGTCGAAGACCACAAGCGCCGCTCTTGAGTGCGCCACATACAAAAAGCTCATACTCAATTCAGTAGAGCACCAATAGGCCCCCAACTATGCAAATTTGCTCCTGGGATGGTGGGAGAACACAATTGTTTTAAAATTAAAAAGAAAAAACACCTGGATTTAATCATGTTGTAAATTTTGGGGGGTTTTTAAACGACAACTAATTTGTGCTCGGGAAAGGGAAAGATTTGTCATCTTTTGTTTTTTTTGTTGAGTCTCCTAACCAAATTTAAAAGGCCTAAGTTTCACTTTTTCCCTTTTAAAATGATTTAACCCCAAATCCCGTTTTGGATCTGACAATATCCAAAAACATGGATTGTACATTAAGTACCAAGGTTTCAGGAAGGATACTGCTACTAATAGCCCCCAAAAGGGTTTGGGATAGCTGCCTCCCAGCCCCCCTTGTTGGGGGGTTTCCCGGGGGGGCAAATCTGCGCCTGAGGGGGAAACCTTTCGGGATACCGCCACCTTTAGGAGTCAAGCAAAGGATCTGAGGGAGAGGTTTAGAGTGGGGGTTTAACCCCCCAAATCACCCCCAAAAAAAAGTTTAAACCAAAAGGAAAATTTCCCATGAGGATCGTGCAGATCTCCTTGTTCAAAGGAAAAGAAGGCAAAACTATGCAAAAATGAAAGGGAAAAATGATGTGCTTTCATCGGGGAAAAAAAATTTCCCCGGGCAGATAAAAAAAGGAAATTGCTAGGAAAATATTGGAGATTTTCCCCAACAAGATGAACCCTTTAAAAGGGGGGGAGATTTTTGCCTGCTGTTAATCTTTTAAACTTACCGAAAGGGACATAGTTTGCGGGCCCCGCCTAGTGAAAAGTCATTTTTGGGGCCCCCAAACAGAGGGAGCCCGTGGGGGGGGTAGGCAGCCCAAGGGTTTGTGGCACTTTGTTTTTTTTTCCAAAATATGTGACTAACTGAAAAAAATTTGGGAAATGTTGAAAATTTCCCCCAAATACCGATAAAAGGATTTTTTAACTGTGTTTCTTTTGGGGTTGTCTAAAAGGGCCCCGTGCCCCTGGGGGTTTTGAATTATTTTGGGTTTAAAAAAAACGTCGGAGTTCAGAAAAGGAGGGGGTGAACATGTTGGAGTATAAAAAAAAACATGAAAACCCGATCCCCGAGACACTTTTGGGGAAAAAACATTTGGTAGGACTAAAATGTGATGCAATTTAAAGGTTTGAATAGGAAACCACCAGTCGAACAGGGATGGATACATTTTTTTTTTTTTTGGGAAAAAAGCCCACAGTGGTTTTTAAAAGGAAAAACTTTTTTGTATCCAAAGGGGCTTAAACAATAAATTTAAATTTTCACGGGGTTCCCGTGATGCTTGTTTGGGTCTATTTTTGGGACCCCATTTAAACCCCTGATTTTTAAACACGGGACTTCCCCAAAGGGCATCTAGCTATTTATGCAGATCCCTATGTTTTTTGATCATCTAAATAAAACATACTTTGGGGTTTTTAAAAACTTTATAAAAATATTTGTTGCAAATCTCTTTTGGGCCCTTTGGGATTTGGGTTGTATGCCTTGTTTGATGAGTTTATCCCCCCTTTATTGTGGGCGGAGTGTAAATATATATTTTGTATATTCCCCGCTTAATAGGTCTAATATGAGTCAGATGAATACAATTAAGACGGGGCTATAGAAATTGCCATTTATTAATGAGCGCTTGTTATGTTCTGGGCATGCGCTTTTTTATGACTATTGGTGCCCCTTTCTGAATTGAGTATAGCTTTTTTTTTTTATGTGGCGCCAAGGGGCGGCGCTTTTGGTCTTCGACGCATGGCAGGGTGGGAAACCCAATGAATTTGGAAAACCGACATGCGCTCTTTTTTTGTTCCCGGTGTCTCACCCCCAAAAACCCAGGGTTTTCCCTCCCATGGCGCCCCTATGAACGGTTTTTGGGGGTATCCCGCGGGATGGCGGGCCCGAAAAAAAACAACGGTTTTTTGGGATGCCCGTGGAAAATTGGGGAGGCTACGCCGCCATGTCGGGGCACCGGGAAAGCGCATTTCACTCCGGAAGACCTGAAGGGGCCCCCTGTAAATTGTTAGAGACCCGGGGATATGCAACTATGGTTTAGTACTGTTGTTTTTTATTTTAAAATTTTTTTTAAAGGGGGCTTTTTCCCTTTAAAATTTTTGGGGGAGCCCTTTGGGGTTATAAGTAAACCCCCGGGTTTAAATTTTTAATAGTTGCGGTACACAAAAAAACATTATCATCTTAGTTCCCCTCAAAATGGAACACCCCCAGGTCCTTTAGGTACCATACCATCATATTACCTTTTCCAAAAAGGGAATTTATACCCGGAGGGTTAGGTACCTTTATCTTGAATTTAAAATGTGTGGCTGAAGGAATTGGTCTTAGGGTTATTTGGTAGGGTTATTTGTAGGGATTAAACAGGGAGAAAAGGGAGGGGCCCCCCTTTTTGGGGCGGGGGTCTTCCCCTAAGGGAAATTTTCATTAGGGGCAGATATTATTTTGGGGGAAAACCCTTAGATTGACTGTCCCACTGGGGTCCCCCTTTTTTGATAGTAATGTTCCTAAAAGAAATTTTTAAATGTGGTTTATTAAAAATTTTTTTTAAAGGAACCTTTTTTCTGGTTTTTTTGTTACCTTGTTGGGAAGGCCGAAAAAAAACGATTTTCCATCCCGTTCACCTGTTTTGCTAAAGTGGGGGGTTTTGGGGGAAGGGAAAAAACCCCAAAAGAGGTTTGAAGCCCCAAAAATCCTCATTTGAGGAAAAAAAATTTCCCTTTCCCGGCTTTCCCTTCCCGGCAATCGGAAAAATCCCTGGGTCAACGACCCTTCTCCCAAAAAATAGACACTAAACCTTTTTATATTAATTTTCGCTCGAGAAAAACAAACCAGACCCCTTTTTAACTCTGTTATTGAAATTCCCCCATGGCAAATTTTTTTCACAGGACGGGTTTTAGTTCCCTGTAAACATACGTTTTTAGATACGTGTTTGAATCCATTTGACGGACTCAAACAGTGTGATTTACATTGCTTTTACTTTGAAACATGCGTCACTTTAAACGAGTTTATCCCCTGATGGCTTTTCCCTTGCGTCTTTTTAGCTCCCCTCTTTCAGATCCGTTCCAAAAAAAATTTACATGTCAATTCCGGGGCCCAAAAAAAAACAAAAAGCCCCATTTAAAACTTAGGGTGCGATCCTGCTGCATCCAACATGCATGGAAACACACAGCTGCGTGTTGGATACATGTTGGATCTGTTTAGGATCCAAAAACGCCGTGTGAACAAGCCCTTAAATGACAAAGTTTTAACTTACATTTTTGGGGTTTCTTGTTAACTGTGTTTTTAGAAAAAAGTTTTGAAATATTGGGTGACCCCATGCAGTGATTGTCATGACCAAATTATGCCAGTTTTTAATGCAGTGCCACCTTATGGGCCACAGATTCTGAGCATACAATATTGACCATTGGCTTTGTTCTCTGTGTAAATGGTTTCTCCAGAAACATTTGATGATATCATGTACTGTAGGTGGTGGGACATTCAAAGTCTTTGCAATTTTACATTGTGGAACATTTTTCTGCAATTGTTCCACAATTTTTAGACCGTTTTTTTTTAATTGGCAAACCCTGCCTATTTGTTTTTTGAAACATTTTCCTTTTCCCAACTTTCTCTTTTTTATAAAAACAAAGTTAGTCCCCAAATGTTTACCCTCTTTTGCCCCTTTTCCCCCCTTTTTTTTAAACCCGTCTCGCTTTTTTTTTAGATGTGTTTGCTAAATCAGTTTATAAATGAGTTCATTTTTTAAAAAGGGAAAAGGAAAAAAAGTCCATCTTTTAACTTAATATGTCCTTTTATGTTCTGCTGTGAAAAAAAAAATGCGTAAGGAACTCCAATCTTTTAAATTTTTTTTTTTCTTTTCATTTTTTCCCGGGGCCCCCCCAAATTTTTTGGAAATTTTGGTTCAAATTTGAAAATTTTTTAACTGTCCATGCATTGAAGGCATACCACTATTCAAATTTTATTAGGGTTTAAAAGGGTTTTCAGTGATCTCAGCCCCTTTTTTTTTTAAAATTAAAAATGTAACACACTTTTTTACCCCCAAAAAAGGGAATTTTGGGCCATACATAAACCTTTAAACCAGTGAGAAAAAATTGCTCAAACCAAAAACTTACTTCAACAAATCCCCAAAAATCGGAAAAAAAAGTAAAGTGCATAATAGGTGGGTTTTTGGGTTTTGCCCCGATCTCCCTTTTTATACCCCCCTGTAAACCCCGCTCTTCGGGTCTGTGTGCTCAGAAGGAGCCATGTGTTTATTTTTTGAATTGCATAATCATTTTGACCCAGCGGATGACATCAAGCCCTTTCCCCCCTCTTAAGGGAAAAGAAAAGGGCTGGGTTTTTGTAAAAACATTTTTGAGTAGCTGAGAGGTAAAAAATTTTTTTTTCCCCCAGGGACAAGGGTCCTAGGTTCCCAAAACCCCGCAGGAACCCCAAAACCCGTGGTGTTTTTTTTCTTTATCAAAGCACCTTTCCTCATTGGGGGTTTTTTTTTTTATTTATTTGCCTGTTTGGAAAAATTACTAAGGAGTTTCAGAGGACAGGAGTAAATGACCGCACCGGGGGTTTTAACACTCAGTAGCTGCCCGAGGGAAGGTGAGGTCTGAGCATTTTGACCAGGGGGTCAAGGGCCCGGTCGTATCCCCTTTGGGAAAAGTCTGTAAACAAAGTACCCCTAAAGGGCAGCTAAAAAAAAAAACGGTCCTGAACTTTTAAACCCCTTAAAGACCTTGGACTTTTTGAGTACGTCCCCGGGGCCCCAAAAGGGGGTTTGCAGGGGGATCACGGGGCGAAACCCCCCCCCCACAACTGCCGGGTGTTAGCGGCAAATCACCGCTAACACCCGGCAGTAACAGCGCCGGCGGGTGGTTTCCCGCCCGCTGGCGCTGTTTTAAACCCATCAGGCCCCCGCGGCAAAGATGGCCGTGGCGTCTGAATTTAACGCCGATCAGTGCCGCGCACCGATCGGTGCGGTTGATCGGCATCAGCGCAGCCTATGCTGCGCCGATCCGTTCACCGGGCGTTGTGGTGGGGACCTTGTGAAGGCTCCCGTCACTTACCCGGCCGGTTTGCCCCACTTCTGTCCGCAGACAGGAAGTGGGGCAACCGCCATCATTGTACACCCGACTGCATGGCCTATGCACAGCATTAGGTTGTATTAACAATTTCGTGCTCACCTAGTGGTCAAGTACCACAGGTGGCCTCAATGTTACAGTAAAAAAAAAAAAAAATAATGTTTTAAAGTACCAAAAAAAAAAAAAAAGTATTAAAATTTAAATCCCTCCTTTCCCCATTTTACAAATAAATCATTAAAATAATAAAAAAGTTACACATATTTGGTATCGCCGCGTCCGAAAAAGTCTGATCTATAAAAATATAACATCATTTATCCCGTACGCTGAACACCTAGAAGGAAAAAAAATCCAAACGCCAAAATTGCGTTTTTTGGTCATTTTACGTCACTCAAAAAATGGAATAAAAATGATCAAAAAAAGTCGCATGCATTCCAAACTGCTAGCGATAAAAAGTACACTTCAGCCCGCAAAAAATGCCCCCTCACTGACGTCCGTAGGTGTTAGTACAAAAAAGTTATTGGTCGCACAAAATGGCGTCGTGGCGCAAATTTCAAAAATAGAAAATGTTTGGAATTTTTTTTACTGTACCAAAACATAATGGAAACCCTACATGTTTTGGTATTGCCGGATGTGTAACAACCTGTAGAATACAGATAACACATTATATTTACCGAAGATTGAACGCCTTAAAAGCAAAACCCCCGCAAACATTGCGGAAATACGTTTTTTTTTCACAATTTGTCCCACTTGGAATTTTTTTGCGGTTTCTCAGTATATTCTATAGTGTAGTGAATAACACCATTAGAAAGTACATCTTGTTCCGAAAAATAAATGCCCTCACGTGTCTATGTAGGTGTGAAAATTAAAAAAAGTTATGGCTTTCAGAAGGCGAGGGGAAAAACGAACGTGTCAACACCAAAAAAAAACTGCCTGGTCCTTTAAGGGGTTAATAATAATGAATGGAGAAAATGTTTGTTATTTCATTTGCAAGCTTCCCACATAAATTTTACTTTGTGGCAAAACCCTTTTAAGGGATTTTTGGTGTTGAATAGTTCATGTAAATAATAAAAATGACATTGCGTCGCCTTTTCTAGAGAAGCTCTTAAATAATCATAATTTTGTACTATCAATAGTGAATGTAAAATGGTTCACCAGTTACATATCTTTTCCAGATGACAAACTTTACATTGTTATGGAGCTCATTGAAGGGGCACCTCTGGGAGAGCATTTAAAGTCTCTTAAGGAGAAAAAGCAACAGTTTACAGAAGATCGGCTTTGGCACATTTTTATACAGGTAAACATGAGATAGTAACATAAGGTCACATGTCCTGCTAGATATAAGGCACCCAGCCAGTCACTTTTTCTGTACCCAAGCAGGCACAGCTGATAGATAGGTTGTATCCTTTGTGCACTTGCTTGGCGCACATAGTATTCAGCATTTCCCAGCCTGGCATTTGAAGATGTCTGGCATCGTGACTAATACCGCCGGTAACAAAACTGACCTAATAACAAACTTTAGGCTCAGTTTTCTTTATCAAAGGGGATTTGCCACCAGACCAAAAGACTAAAGGTCAAGACATTAGTGAATGAGCCTTTACAGTCATCGATTTGCAGAATATATATCCCAGACTCACAAGAAACACAAAAGATTGAGGAAACTTAATACCAGCTACTTTATCATCCATACAAGTTTACATAGCACAGATTTCAACACAATAGCTTTACTTAACTATTTAGATCAGAGTTCCTCAAAGTGTGAGGTACACCTCTCATTTAAAGCATGAGTAAGAACTTGTTCTCTGTCTGTGACAGGCATCCGCAGCTAAATACAAGCGTTAAAATGGGTACATAAGAAGTTCCCAGAACCTCTTCTTGCGTGCTTGCACTAAGCTGCAGGCTCGCCTGTTAGATGGTCTTAATGAAGTCATCCAGATGCACATTAAATCAGTTAACAGTGGCTCCAGTGTGCACCAAGCTGAGGTAATTTAAAGCAGAGCCATGTTGGTGTTTCCGAAAAGAGGCACCGCCACACTAGTTTTAAGACGCGTTAAATCAGTTTAAAGTGCACCTGAATGAACGCACCTGTGAAAAATCTGTTGGGTGGTATACCTTGCATTGTAAAATTGATTCGTCTATCTAGGCGCATTGCATAATTTAGGCGCAAAAGATATCAATGCTAGCTTATTTAGTGTGTTGTGCCTTGGTATATTACAGTTCATTTATGTAGAGAATAGGGCACCAACAGGTTTTTTTTGCCGCAAAGTACACCACTCTGCCCTCTCACTCTGTGTTTGTGAATTATATTGTGGTCGCTGTTACCAAGAGTTTCAGAAATAGTGACCACAAAGTTCTGCTTTGTTAGAAATGACCAGATCCAACATAGCATCATTTCTAGTGGGATCTTCCACAAACTGACCAATAAAGTTATCCTGTTACAGGTTGAGCATCTTCCTTTGCAGTTGAAGTCGCGTGGTGGTATATGGTTGGTTGTTACTATGAGGTAATGTGAGTGCTGAATGTAGCATTTTTGCGCTGGTAAGGCCCTTGCATTAATATAGGATGGCATTGGTTTAGACTGCATCAGTCAAAATAGAAATCCTTCTTTTTTGTGGTCTCTTAATTGTGGGCTCCTAGAGAAGATTGGGGAGAACCTGTTTTGCTATTGAATTCTGTTGTAAGGATTACTTCTACAGAGCTCAGATCCTCAACGATAAAAACTATAAGCCTTTAAGAATAAAACATTGGCCAATGCCTATGAGTACTAAATTTGACTAATATTTGGGCTAATAGAGAAATTCCTTTTTTTCTCATTCTCTTTTTTTTTTTTCAAATGCTTTTATTAAAAATATGCAAAAGTTTACAAAATCAGGTGTATCGGACAATGTTAATTTCAAACATCCAAAAGTCCAGGGAGGGAGAAAAAAAAAGGGGGGGGGGGGCGAAGGATCACAGGAGGAAAAGCTACAAAGGTACAAGGAAAAAAAAAAAATTCTAGCAACAGATTTTCAACATGGAAAATGTGGGGAGGAGAGAAGGAGAGAACTTGCAAGACACAGAATTACTTACTAACGTTGGCTTACTATGAATCAGAACATACACACGAGTAGAAGTAAGGTCACAAATACCAACAGACTGTTTGGAGACTCCTACTCCAAGGAGAAACGTACCCAGAACCCAGACAGCTCTGAAGTCTGGGCTCAGGCATCTCACCTCGAAGGGAGCGACCAATTGACATCAGATAGTTAGTTAGCATGATATCTCATAACGAGATGCAGTATACTAACAATATACACTGATTTGAAATAAGCAACTGTTGAGAACAAAGAGCACAATATCAAAACAACAAACAACCAACAAAAACCCATCAACCGTCTCAGTGGTGTACCTGCTGTAAGGGTCGATTCTATCTAACTAAAGCATATGTCTCCAGACATGTGAGGTCCCCAAAAGAGAGCTAAGTTACAAGTAGGATCTGTAGAGATCCGAACTGCAGAAGGAGATCCAATCTCCCCACGCCACTAGATATTTGTTATACTGCGACGGTGAGTCCGTCCTAAATTCCTCCAATCGTTGTAATGCGTGAACCTCTCTAAACCAGTTTGTGATAGACGGGGGAGACAGAGAGCCATAGTCTAGGTATAATTGTTTTTGCTGCAAGAAGCAAAAAGGCAATCAAGTGGCCCTTCAAGACACATATGGGAAGGGGTATTTGAAAAAGAAGAATGGTGGAGGGACTGTTTTGCAATTTTATCCCCGTTATTCTGTAAATGATATCAAGCACCTTGATCCAGAAGGGTTGTAGTACAGGGAACCCCCACCAGATATGAGCCATAGTGCCCCTGTCTACCTTACAGCGCCAGCAGACATCTGGGGAGCCCGGGAACATGGCGTTCAACAGAGCGGGGACCCGATATCATCTAGTCAGGATCTTATAATTTAATTCTTGAGCCTTGGAGGAGACAGAAGACTTATGGACTAAATGGAAGGCTTTATTCCAGTCCTCTTCAGACAGACTTATATCTAGCTCTCTTTCCAGCTCTGTTGAAAGGCCACCCTCTCTGTCAGCTGACCATTAATTAATAGGCCATAAAGGCCCGAAAGGGCACGTCGCTCCGAGTATCTTCCCATACCCCATAATTCAAAGGTGGTAGGGGCCCTATGGACATCTATGGTCTGCTTCCACTGAGAGTATAGACTCCCAAGTTGGTAGTAGTGTAATCATGAGAATTTTATAGGTACACCTTCACCTACTAGCTCTGTATAACCTTTCAAGGAAGTGGGAGACAGAACCCTGTCAATAATAGAAAGGGGGGCACCAGTACCCAAAAGGCTAGCCAGTGCCGTCGATTGTGACTCCGGAACTGCTGGGTTGCCCAATAGCGGGGTACATGGACCTCCCAGGGGGTACAGTCTCATCTTTAAGGCATAATATCTTCGCACAGAGATTGAGGTTCGGGCTATGAGAGGGATGTGACGAAGTGAGCTCCCTGACAACATCGAGGGCGGGATCCAGGGTAAGGCTGCAGTGGGAGCCATGTAGAGATGAGATTCAAGCCGAACCCATAGTTTGGGATTTGCCTCATTGAAGGCGTCCAACGTGCGGACAGCAACGGCTGCTATAAAATAGGATTGAAAATCCGGCAGGGATAAGCCTCCCTCTGCCTTTGGGCGTACTAATGTGGCCTCCGCTATTCTAGGGCGACCTTGAGCCCAGAAGAAGTGTGAGACAATCCGACGTAGTTCCTTAAAAAAAGCCTTCGGGAGCACAATGGGCACTGCTTGAAAGAGGTACAGAAGTCTGGGCAACACATTCATTTTGAGAATATTTATTCGTCCAAGCCACGAAAAATCTCTTCTGTCCCATTTCAGCAGGTCCTGTTTTATCCTAGAGAGTAAAGGGGCAAAATTTAAGTTGATCAGTTGTTCAGGGCAGAGGGGATCTGAACCCCTAGGTATTTGAAGGATGAGGTTTCCCAAGAAAATGGGAATGAAGCTTTGAGTTGGGAAAGAAGATTCGCGGAGATATTAAAAGCTAGAACTGGACTTTTGGACAAATTAATTTTATGGTTACTGAAAAGACTAAATTCCTCTAGGAATCTTAATGTCGCTGGTAGGGACGTCTGGGGATCAGTGAGGTACAGCAACAAATCGTCCGCGAAAGCGGAACATTTAAAATGGAGACCGCCCACTCGGATCCCTTGAATATGTGGATCAGTGCGGATGGCCTGCATCAAATGCTCCATTACGAGGATGTAGAGAATAGGGGAAAGTGGACATCCCTTCCTGGTGCCATTACGTATAGTCAAGGGATATGACAGAATCCCATTAATGCGTATCTGGGCTTGGGGCGATGAGTATAGTTCCATGATCCTCCCACACATCACCGGACCGAATCCCAGAGATTCCAGAGGGCCTTTTAGAAAAGGCCACGCCACCCGGTCGAAGGCCTTCTCAGTGTCCAATGACAGTAGGGAGTCTATGAGAGTTTATATGATGGATCAATGAAAAGGTCTTGAGGCTATTGTCTCTCGCCTCTCTGGAAGGAGTAAAGTCAACCTGATCTAAGTGGATGACGGAGTTTAGCAAGGGATTGATGCGATTAGCCAGCAATCTAGCATAAATTTTAGCGTCCATATTTATGAGAGATATGGGTCAGTAGCTCTGACACTGCGATGGGTCCTTGCCTTCCTTCGGAACCACCACAATGTGAGCTCTTAGAAAGGCCGGGTCAAACGGTGATTCCTGGGATGTTGCATTGAAGGCTGTGAGAAGAGGGAGCGTTAAGTCCTCCTTCAAGGTCTTATAAAACAGGGCCGTATAGCCATCTGGACCCGGACACTTGCCAAGGGCCGCAGATGATATGGCGACCTGCAGTTCCTCCGTGGAGAAAGGCTCCTCCAGGGAGGCGAGAGACTGTGTAGAGAGGCGCGGGCGAGCCGTCTTAGCCAAGTAGGATTGTAGACTCGCATAGTCTGTCTGTTGGGCCGGGAGATTATACAAAGTGGAGTAGTACCTATGATGTCCTTAATTGTGCTATCCTCCCTCCCTGATCCTTGATAAGAGGGACAAACAAAGATGCCCTCTTATCCCTGAGTGCTTGAGCCAGAGATTTGCCAGGTTTATTATTCCACAAATAGAAGGAACTAGCACAAATTTGGCGGTATCCCTTATGTCGATACTCCATAAGCTGGAGGATCTCGTGACACGTATGATTAAGAGCACGTAAGTCGGACTCGAGGCCCTTTGTTTAGTGGAGCGTTTCTAGCGTAGATAATTGCATCAGGAGAGACTGCAGCTTGAAGGAGTCAGCTTTCTTGAGGCGCACCCCGTGTTTTATGAGTACGCCCCTTAACACACACTTTAGGGCTTCCCATTGGGTTTGCGGGGTGGTAGTATCCGACAGATGCGCCTGAACGAACACCTCAATCGCTTTCTACAGCTCAGAGAGGCACAGGGAGTCTGATAGTAGCGATTCGTTCAACTTCCATGCAAATAATGGACCGGGGCATGGTCAGAGTGTAATATACTGCCTATTGAGGCCGCCACAACATACTTAAGAAGAGAATGTTGCGGGACATTATAATCAATGCGGCTATCAGAGCCAGGCGGGGGGGAGGGCGGGGGAGGCGAAGGTAGGATCGCGGTCCCTAGATTGCAGGAGTCTCCAGATGTCCACCAGTTGCATGTCATGAAGCAGTTTTTTTTATCATCATTCTCTTTTTTAACAATTTCTATACAAGTCTATAGAAATCCTGTCTTTTTGATGGTATGTATCTTATGGGATGTCTAGGTGTGTACTACAGTGTTTAACAAGGAGTGGAAGATTCATTTTCACTCTCCATTCTTGTTTCAGCTATGCCTAGCACTGAGGTATTTGCACAAAGAAAAGAGGATTGTTCACAGAGATTTATCACCAAACAACATCATGCTGGGAGAAAAAGATAAAGTAACAGTCAGTAAGTATTCATCAAAATGTAGCTATTTTGCATTTATTTTTTAACCTAGCAGCAGCCAATCAAGCACATACTAACAGCATTCTTACATAACAAGCACAATATTAGAACAGGCTTAAGGCTACACTATGCTAGTACATTTGGGGATGACAACATGCTTATGTAACAAGTAACAAAACAGCTATGCAGGTGGCATCTTAACTTAATGAAACCCGCAAAAAAGAAATAATTGTTTCTGAAATAAAATATTTATAGAGGGTTTGGTTACTACTGAAGTCATTCTGTATTGATCCGATTTTGTAATCTGCCATCATCCTGTTTTAAGAACAGTTTTAAGGGGATTAAATTGATGCTTTGAATTTACAAATGAAAGACACAAGGCACCACCACGTCTTTTAAGCAGTTATAGCTTTTCCTGTGGTTTGAATAGGAGTGCTGTTTGAATATGTATGTATAGTTAAAAGGGTGTTCTCACCATGTTGTTTCATAGCATCTGCTCTACACAGTCAGCTTCAGGCTCGAACTTCCTGTTAAGACTGTGGGTGGTTCTACAGTAGTGGTTAGTATTCCAAGCTGAGCCTGTTAGAGCGATTTGAGTGCAGTAGGTTTGTAAACTGTAGTACATAACACTAAGGTCATGTCCCCACGGCAATGGTTTTCGGCCGGTTTTTCAGCCGGTTTGCGGTTTTTTCAGACCGACTGAAAAAACCGGCAGAAAATGAGCACAATTGTGCTCTAAGCAAAACCTGTGCAGCAGTCCCCACTGCACAGGTTTTGCCGTCGGACGGTTTTGTCGCCGGCGGTCCGGCGGCAAAACATTGTAGAAGCACAATCTTCCATCCGGTTTCCCGACGGAAGATGTGCTTCTCAATGGGAGGGGGGAGGGCTGTTCTCCGCTCATCGCGGAGAAAAGCCGTCCCACCCGCGGCCGTGGGGACGGGCGCAAAACAGGACAAATACCGGCCGGCAAACCGGCCGGTATTTGTCCTTTGCAGTGGGAATGCGCCCTAAAGAGCTCTAAAAGGTTAAAGTTTGTCAGTGAAATAGACACACTATCTCCTGTTTTACTGATAACACTCAGCAGGGAGTGACATCACCATGGCTGGGTAGGGGGGCTGGAGCAATGAGAGCAGAGAGAGGTGATCGGTAACCTGTGTAAACAAGTGGGAGATAAAATATCCTCTATCTCCCGAACAAATCAAAATCAGAATAGCAATGTATTTGGTAATAGTTTTTTTTTTTTTACCTTAGCCTAGAGGTTTAAAGCTAATCATTGTGGTGCATGCCCCATCCAACACATCTTCAGTCTCGTACTCAGATTAGTCCAGTATACGGAGAGCTGGGATGCTGGTTACATGATTCCTGCAACGAAGGCCTCCACAATGTCTTTCACACATATTGATGCATAAAATGCACATTTTGGGCGACATGTATGAACGGGGCTACGGCAGATATTTGGCGTGTTTTCAGCCCGATATCAGGTGCAGTCCTGTTCGCTACATGTTTAAATGTCCCACACGCCATTATCAGATCCATTACATAGTGCACTTTGTAATGTGCCTGATCTCGGGGGATGTGGGGTAGGTGGGGCGCAATAGAACTGTAGCGAAGCTTTATAGCTGTAGCGAAGATTTATAGCTTTGCTACGGCAGTTCCAGGTGCATTACTGCTGGAATAGGTAAACCACTTTGAAAGTGGTATACCTGAGCTAGAAATGGCGTACAAGTGCTAGAATGCGCCTGATTTATGACCCACTGTAGAGCGGTTTCATAAATCAGATGCATTCAAGGCTTTTATTATGCACATGAAATTTGGCGTTAATACACCAAATTTCATACATGCCGCCCTTTATGTGAGTTTTATGCACCAAAATACGCATCAAGAGTATTCCATTGTTTTCCATAGGAATACGCACCATTGGCACACATAGTGCATCTTATTACATGTTGTTTGATGCATTACACATTATGTAACAAAAACACACTTAGGGCATGTCCCCACGGCACGGATTTCCGGACAGTTTTTCAGACGTTTTACGGTTTTGCAGACTGTCTGAAAAACCGACCGAAAATGAGTACAATGGGGCGCTATGGAAAACCCATGCAGCAGTCCCCACTGTACCGGTTTTCCACCCAGTTTTCGGACAGAATCTGTTCAAGTCAATGTGAAGGGGGATGACTTTTCTCCACTCATTGTGGAGAAAAGCCGTCCCCCTGCGGTTGTGTGCACTGCATGAACCGACCGGTAATTAACCCGTGCAGTGTGAACTCACCCTTACATGTCATTTCTGGATGCTTAAACACGTTTTATACATGTAACTTTGAAATTGAAAGTCAGTGAAGATTGCAAAAAATGCACCAAATTATGCCTATATTTTGCTGATGCATAATTTGGTTTGTATTTTGTTGCATAATTTGTAAAAAAAAAAATGTTTAAAAATACATTCCAAAAAGCATGCAAACAAACGCGTGAAAAAAGCACCAAAGAAAAATAGCACAAGTGCATGAAAAAGGCCAGCATAAATTATGTGTGCTTTTTCTTGAAATAGGCGCATATGTTTCAGCATCCTTTTTATGCTGTGTGAACCTAGCTTTCATCAGAAACACCTATGTGCAGGGAATTCCTTTGCATACTCACAAAATAGTGGCTTTGTAAGACCTGGTTCATGTCTGCATTGGAGGTTTCATTGGGAACCTCTGTTGCAGATGTAGCACTGGATCCGTTTAATGATGGGCACCAACGGCATCAATGGGATTTGTCGGAACCTAACCTAAGGGTATGTTCACACGGCGTGTTGGATCCGTATTTGGGTCCATTCTAGATATAGCTGCGTGTTTGGCTGAGTTTTGACTGCAGCAGGATCGCACCCTATAGTTTTAAATATGGCGTCTGCTGCGTTTTTTGGATTAAGAATTGACATGACAATTCTTTGAACGGATCCAAAAGAACTATGTAAACACGCATCGACAATCACTTGTCTGAACGCCGATGTGTGTTTTACATTGAGACAATGTAAAATCACACTGCACATTGTTAGATGCGTGTTTGAGTCCGAAACACGGATCCAAACACGCATCTAAAATCTGATCCAAAATCAGATCCAACGCGCTGTGTGAACATACCCTAAGTCTGTTTGTTTAAAGCTCAGTGATTTACTGTACAGACTTCCTTGTCTACTTCTGACAACATTATAACATGCATCCAGATCTTTCAGTTTTGTTGAGATCATTTTTCACCTTAATAGTATAACCTAGAATTAGAATAGAGTAAATAAAACAAAAAGATATATACTCACTTTTGTACTCACCACTGTTCCGATACTGACGCCAGTGTCCCTTAGTCTTGGTTGACTACCTCTTCAATGGTCTGCACATGACCGTTACAGACAATCATTGGCTTCAGCAGTCATGTGCCATTTCCTTAACATCACTGCTCATAAAGGGAACAGCACATGAATGGTGATGTAAAGGGAATCGCTCATGACTGATGAAGCCACTGACTAGCTGCAGCGGTCACACGCCGACCACTGAACAGGCACTCAACAGAAACTGGGGGGACAATGGCGTCAGTGTTGGAACGGCAGTGAGTACAAATGTGAGTATGCAACTTTTAATTTTATTAGCTCTATTCTAGTTTTTCTTCATAGTCCTGACAAATCTGGAAGATCTGAATTAATGTTAAAATGTTAGAAGTAGAGAAGAAGTCCATACAGTAAATTGTTGATCTGACTCCACTGGCAACTTCAACGCTGAAACAATGGGTGGGAGGGACAAAAGTGAGAGTGTTTTTGTTTTTATTACAAAGCTCTAACCTATTTTTTTTTCAAAGTGTTTTTTTTATTAAACTTTTCCATAACATAATGACAAACACGTATAACTTGGGGAAAAAGGGGGAAGGGAGAGGTGGGGATATGGGGGATAGGTCTTTAGAGAGGGTAGGGTAAGAGACATCAAAGAAGCATTGTGAAACATATCATACAATATGTTGGGAGGCGTTTTGCAGCTGAACGTTTTTGTCCATTTCTGATTTCAAATGGAGTAGTCCTCCTAAAGCCTATACTATTTTTGATGTTCATAACGGTCAAACCTCCATCTCTTGCTATCACATCAGGGACCCACTGTCCTATTTTTAATATAAAAGCGGAGACATCCCTTTAATTTGTTCAATGCAAGATTGAAGAAGTAATTAAGCAGCAGTGGATCTAAATCCACAGCTGAGTGTAACAAACATACTCTAAAGAAACAGTTACCAAATCTAGAAAACTGCAACACCAATATCAGTCTACTACTGTTGACTCACCAGAGCCTTTAGGGTGCTTTCACACAGTACGTTTTTTAATGCGTTTTTGGTACAGAAAGGCACAGCAATTAATGCTGTAATTTGCTGCACAAAAATCGCGGTAAAAATCGCGATTTTACCACGATTTTTACCGCGATTTTTGTGCAGCAATTTACAGCATTAATTGCTGTGCCTTCCTGCATAAAAAAACCGCATCAAAAACTCACTGTGTGCAATCACCCTTATGCATAGCTTCCAGGTGTTCCTAGGCAGTGTATCTGAACGATTCTGATCTTATTTTGATTGCATTGAATTTTTTTTGTTTAGTTTTTTGCAGCAGTATCATCCCATACTAGTAAAACTTAGACTATGAATATGAGGTGTCAGTGTTATTATGTTATCCTATCTTTGCAAGAAGTACATAATTCCATTTGGCAGAAGATGGCAAAGTCTTATTAATCTTAGGAAGAAGTGAGTCCTCCTCTCCATTTTTCCTTTGACTATGATTGCACAATCACTCTCCATTGAAATGAACTTTAATATACTTGCTCAACTACTTCTCCCTTGAAACAGAATCTCCTCAGTGTTAATCTCTCCTGCTACATCCCACAGTCTGACTTTTATGACATATCTGATCGATTCATCATAAAAACGTTATATAAGCAATAGACTGTTCTTGTATTTTGCCACTGCGTGGTGCTATTGTTCTGTTGATACAACATTGCAATATACTTTTATAGGTTGATGAAGCTCAGTATGCTTTAGTATTACGATTATTCATACACACAACTATCAGTCTTGTAATTAGCATGATGGGTTCCTAAATTAGTTTAGTGCTCATTTTTTATTTCTAGCTGTGCTATTCTTGTACTTAAGATTATAAAGCACTTTTTATTATGCACTATAGTGAGATGATAAACTAATAGGAGAAGGTTCCTTCAGGGAAAGCAACTGCTTACACTATAGATGTTATTGCAATAAATAGAGCTATCTAAGGGTTCCCCACACATGTAAGCTGCTGAAAAACTTGGTTCAACAATTCCCCAATCTATAAAATGCAATCAAATAATAGATTTGAAGGCAGCAAAAGCAAATCTGAAACCTGGGAAACAAATTTGCCCAGGGGCGTTGCTATGGTCCAAAAACATCCGGGGCCTGGACCCTCTGTGTTATGTTTTGCTCAGTAGAGCTGGGTTCACGCAGCATTTTTCATGCTACATTGTGAACCGCGACTTGTATTTTTTTACAGAGAAAAAAAACATATGTTCCTGTCACTAATTTTATAGTATTCCACAAAGATCCTGTCCATCACCTCAGCAGTAGACTATACGATGAACATCAGTGCTGACAAATTTATAAATAACACTCATACAGTTACCGAATAATACACCGATACATGGAGGAAATATACCATACATATGATTGTTACTCAAGAAAATCCTACAGTATCAAGACCCAATAATATTACTACTTAAGGACCAAATAATCATTACGCAGACGTTCTACAGACAAACAGTATATTACTGACATACAGTAACCAGATAGTAGTAGATACCAGATGTACACAGGCTGTGCAGACTGTATATTACCTCCATACAGAGACCATACAGTGGTAGATACCAGTTGTACGCAGGCACTCTGCAGACATATATTACCGCCATACAGTGAACAGATCGTGGTAAATACCAGTTGTAACAGGCGCTCTACAGATATATAAGTGATTACATTGCAGTTACATGCAGTAACTCACAAGTGACGTCTCCTCTGATGAGAATCATTATCTTTTCTTTTTCTTCTCCATCCGGTCCACAAACGCCATGATGACTTCTCCTGGCCACGACTTATCTCTTCAGAATTTATCACCCAAGCATTTTAGAATCCTCACATTTCCAGCACCTAGTTACCTACCAACCTATTTTGAGGGGAGGGGATATACCTCCCTACCTAATGGGGGTCTATATAGGAAAGCAAGGTGATGCCCCATTCCCATGGGAACTTACTTTCCTATAATAAAAAAGCCGGGTATATGCTGTGGGAGATAGGGAGTCACCCATCATTCTTATATAGGCCCCCATTAGGTAGGAGGGTATAGACCCCCCCCAGTAAGTTGGAAGGTATATAGGTCGTTGATAGATAAGTATATAAGTCCCATTAGTAGCTAGGTATATAGTTACCCTTGGAAGAGAGGTATATAGGTCCTCTTAGTATGTCAACATTTAAATATGCCCGCCTGTAGGTCGTTTCTATAGTCCCCGACAGAAAAGAGGTAGGTATATAGATCCCCTCAAGTGGTAACTATATAGTCCCCGCAAAAAATAATAATAATGTAAATCGGTAGGTATAGAGGTTAGCACAATAAATAGGGTACTGTATAGGTCCTCCAGTAGGTAAGTAGGTACACATGGCCGTGGTGTAGGTAGTATGCTACTGTAGGTATGTATATAGGTTATCCCAGTTGGTATGTAGGTATATACAGTGGGGAAAAAAAGTATTTAGTCAGCCACCAATTGTGCAATCTCCACTTACAAATGAGGTAGGACCTTATGACATCTAGTAGACCTACAATGTGGAGACAAAATGAGAAAACAAATCCCGAAAATCACATAGTCTGATTTGGAAATTATGGTGTAAAATAAGTATTTGGTCAATAACAAAAGATCATCTCAATACTTTGTTATATATCCTTTGTTGTCAATGACAGAGGTCAAACGCTTTCTGTAAGTCTTCACAAGGTTGGCACACACTGCTGCTGGTATGTTGGCCCCTTCCTCCATGCAGATCTCCTCTAAAGCAGTGATGTTTTGGGGCTGTTGCTTGGCCTCCAAAGTGGATTTTGCCTCGGGGCAAAATCTCTTAAACTATACATTGCACTTTCTTAGCAACATTTCTCATTTGGCAATGCATCGTTTACACGAGTGTATTAAAATAAGGCTGAAATATGTAAATAAATATGGACATACAATGCAGATTGTCACACTTGTCAACTGTGCTGGGAAAGGGGAGCAAGTTCTTGGACAAAAAATAGTTTGGTCGTGTTTTCCCTATTTTTCAAATCTGTGCAAAATAAATGATAAAAATAATACTTTTCACATTATCCTCCATAGCACAATGAAACATCTCAGCTTTTAGCAGTGCCGTGCAAACTAGGGCTAGGTTCACATTAAATTTATAGCCTCAATTTAACCCCTTACTGCCTCAGCCAGTAAGGGGTTAAATTGACCTTTCTGACAGAGCCCCATTTTTCAAATCTGACATCTGTCACTTAATGTGGGAATTACTTTTTAATGCTTTTACCTATCCATATAATTCAGAGTGTGTTTTCTCGTGACACATTGGGCGACATGTCCAAAAATTGGTGCTACCATGGCAGAGTGTAGGTGCATTTAATCAGTGTAAAGTGCGCCTGAAAGTACGAAAAATCTGGCGTCTGGTATACCTTGCATATTAAACCTAATGCGCCTAAAAAGGCGCATTGCACAAACGCGGCGCATAGCGTATCATTGCTAGTGTATGTAATGCGCCTCAATAGGCGCAGTGCATAACGGAATGGCACAGCGTATCATCATAACTATATTTAATGCGCCTTTTTAGGCACATTATAATGTGTTGTGTCCGACGTATAATGCACCTAGTTTTGGTATATTACAGTTCATTTATACCAAGAATATGGTATCAGGAGTATTTATGCCACAAAATAGACCAAAAAACAGCGCGTGCATATTGGGACATGTTGTCCATTGTGCGTAAATTGAGTGATACATTTTGGTGTATACTAAGTTTGTGAAAATATCAAAATGTTTTGAAAATTTGGAAACATTTGCCATTTTCACACATGCCGAGCGTGCTGACATCTTAGAAAACTTTGAAGCCTTTATTTGGCTTCTGGGTTCTCATGGAGACTATCGGCACCCAACAAACTTACAGCAGGGTTCAGATGGAGCACCCTCCATTTGTCAGCGTAAATTCGGTGCGCATTTTGCCATGTATTTACGCTTAATACGCGGCGAGATGTGTACAATTACGGTAATCCATAGCTCTCAAAGAGCACTATGGATTATGCGATCATATTGTACGCTCGGGGAGATAAGTGACATGTCAATTACTCGTGGTGATTACGTGCTGCGAGTAATGCATGTCTATGGGGCCGGCGGACTGCCGTCTCCTCCCCACCCCCCATGCTTCGGGAATACGCGCTGATCGGCGCGACTCCCAAATCACCCGGAGTATTATGGCGTGTACTGTAGGTGCCGCAATTACGCCGTGTGAACATAGCCTTAGGTGCATGGTTGCAGTTGACCACTGCATCCTAAGGGTAAATCAACCAGACTGATAACGGCAGACCCTAGCAGAATATGTCGAGAAGGGGTTGGCATACATTCCAGTACATACAACGTATGTTACATAGGCTCTTGAAAGTTTGTAAACCCTTCCGAATTTTCTATATTTCTTCTTAAATTTGACCTGCATCAGATTTGCACAGTCCTAAAAGTCCTTAACTTTTGAAGGATGCGTCATAATGCCGTCAAGGATGTATGGAGGGAGCTGACTTACTGAGCCCAAATCATACGCGGCGGGTGATGCTGCTGTTAATTACAGCTGATGTCCACTGCTAACAGCAGGGCTCAGAGCCAGCTCTACTACTCCATACAATGGCATCTGGGAAAAAAATACATTTTTTTAAAATTTCTTTTTACTATAATGCTCCATAGGTGATGGCTGCCATTGTTGGTCATTCATCAACGGCATCCTTTTACAGTGGCGCTTGAAAGTTTGTGAAAACTTCAGAATTGTCTATATTTCCACATATATTTGACCAGAAACTGCATGGAGGGTAGGTAGTTGCACTTTGACAGTTCTGTGGTGAGACTCAAAATAACAGTGACAACACCACTCGTCTAAAGTGATTGAGGAGTGAGTACACCCGTTTTTGGTGATTATTTTTCTCTTTTTAGTTGTGTGTCAGACAGCTTAGGGGTGCATCCTGATACTTGCCTATTTTACTTCTTCTCATGGTCAACCTATTTGGTAGTGGGTAAATGGAGAAGGGGGGGGAAAGGGTGGCTCAACTGGGTCCTAGTAAGGAAATTAAAGTTAGAGTACACAGTCAGACCTGCCCTGTATAATACACTGTACATCATGCTATACACTGTTAGATGTGATTTAGATTTGTCAGGTCTAAACAGACACGCTGCACAAACAACTGTAAGATAACGCTGAGGAGTAGTGGGGTGTGGGGCACCTACTCTGCTTCCTTTTCTCAGAGATATTTTTAAAAATATTACAATTTACTCCACTTTTCATACATGCAAGTGAAAGTAGAACCTATATAAGGCACCCTCTGGTTGCCCTTAATTGTGTATTTGTGTTGTATTTCTCCAACTTTTTAAGCCTAATTGTCTCTTCTAATACATTGGGTCTTCTGACAATATGTTCAAAATAAGATAACTTATGTCTAGTCATTTGTACTTTTAAGTGAAGGAATACAATTCATTTAAGTAATTGATCCATTTGTTTGTTTGTTTTGCTGCCCATGGTATTCTGTCTGTGGGCCATAGACATAAGATGCATCTTGGTCGGAACAGCAAATTTGGAGATTAATTGATCACATTTTCTTATGCAAATAACTAGTAAACAAACAACCTGTCAAAATGTGTCTCTCAGCAATTAGTCCATCATAAACTGAAGTTTATGGTCTGGTGGGCCTTTTCTCCCCCCTCCCCCACCTACTTTATCTAGGTTTTTGTCTGTGCACAGCTGCATGCTCTCCATTCTTTTAATCTGCACTCATGAGACAAATAATCCCTACCTCTGTTCTGCCACACAAACTTCATAGAAATCTCCTTTTAATGTAAATTCGTACATCCCACCTGGTTGTGTTTCTGTTCCTTAGGTATGTGGTTATTAATGATTGTAAGGGTATGCTCAGACAGCGTACTGGAGCACGTATTGTACGTGCCGCAGTACGCCAAGTGTTTTAGAAGTATGTGCTGATCAGCGCGTACTTCCAAGGACAGAGGCCACCAGCCGGCGCCATTATTTTCTATTGTCATCAGCGCCTAAGTGCTGCAAAGACGTGACCTGTCACTTCTCTCCCCCGGCATACAATACGATCGTATTGTACGCCGGGGGAGACGACCTGTACTTCGTAGTTCTGTATAAAAGCTATGAATTACCGTAATTGCGGTGCGCATTTTGCCCGTTCTACCAATTTACAATTGTGTGTCTAAGGATATGTTCACACAGCGTAATTGCGGCGCGTACTGTACGGCCGCAATTACGCTGGGTGCTTTGGGAGTCGCGCTGATACGCGGGGAGGGGGGCGGTGGCAGCCCGCTGCTCCCATTGACAGTCATTACTCGCGGCGCGTATTCGCCACAAGTAATTGACATGTCACTTATCTCCCCGTGCGTACAATATGTCATGGGTGTCCCTGCGACCCCCGTGTCGGGTCACAGGCACACCCGCACCCCAGCGGCGTCTCCCGCTGCGAGCAGCGCCGCGACCCGTCCCTGGGGCTGCGGGCGCGCGCGCAGCTCCCTTCACTTACCTCGCCGCGCTCCTGCGGTGCTTCAGGTGTGTGACTCTGCTGCTGGCCGGATCCGCGCTCGCCCCCTAGCAATCCGCCGCAGCAAGTCCATGCCGCTTTGCGGCGGGCTCTGGTGAAAACCGGACCTACTTAGACTCTGCTCCCTGGCGTGGCTATTACCATCGCTTGCGGTGGTCCAGAGGATCCACTACCACTGACCGTTACACAATACGATTGTACAAGCGGGGAGAGGAGGCATAATCCATAGTTCTCTATGAGAACTATGGATTACCGTAATTTCGGCAAATACGCGGCAAAATGTGTGCCGAAATTAGCCCATGTGAACATACCCTAAGAGTAAATCTATGTCTGTAGCCAGCTTTCATGTGATGTGCTTGATGATAAGGCAAATCTATAGCTTGTACCAGATTTGGCATGGAGCTAAGCCAAGAGGTGTAGTCTAAGGTGCCCCCTGTTTTTCATCTGTAAACGATTACACCAGGATCTTGACTTTTCTGCAGAAACGCCAAGGTTGCTACCCGCAACACAATCCCTGATATCAACAACCTACAGAAGGTCAGGTTAGTAACCGTATGGTCATTTTAGGCAACATGCAGTAGGTCATTACAGTGAGTGTATGGTTTTCACAAGTTGGTGGTCAGGGCAGGCAGAGTATGAATGATGTGTGCAAAAGGCAAGAGGTTAGTGCAGACAGCAGATACAGAGACGTCGAAGATCCAGCTGGGTCAGAATCAAGAATTACGGACTAAAGTACACTGAAGCAATTTACTGACATATAGATTATGCCCCCCTTGCTGAGGACAGCACAAGATAGTGACAGCCATGCTATTTCCAGCACTGAGTCCCATTTTCTGTAAGATGCTGGAGTTATAGAGTATTTAATACTGAAATCGGCAGGTTTCAGCCAGAAAAGAGTCCAGCTTTTCATGAAAAGAGTCCATTTACTGTATGACCCGCCCACCTCACAACTGATTAACCTATTACTTTGAATAGGTAGAAACATACGAATAACTGTCAGGTGGGTGGGGCAAGCCTTTTGTGGGCGGGGCTAATACTTGCTCATGAATAAGCTGGACTCTTTTCTGGCTGAAAACTGCCAGATTTGAGCATTAAATGCTCTGAAACTCCTGCATCTTACAGAATAAGGGACACAGCGCTGGAAACAGCATGTCTGACACTAGCTTGTGCAGCCCTCAGCAATGGGGGTATAATCTATGTGACAGGTTCTCTTTAAATACCAGACAGATGGGAATATTAGGAATCCAAGATTGCTCTATAAGTTTGGATTTCTGGCCGATTTAATTATATCCTTGCTCACTGAGAAATCCACAGTTTGTTTTTATTTACCTGACTCTATTTGGGAGATACGGATTTCTCATCTCTTGGTGTATTATTTCTATAAAATGCTGTTAGCTAAGTTATATTTGCTGTATGCTGACTAATTTAAAAACAACTAATTATAGCAAACTATCAAAACATATATAAACGAACAAGCTGGTGCAGGAGACTGCAGTTCGGATCGGGATGTCTTCTCTCTTATTAATGTGGGAAATGCTTATTAAAATGCATGGCAACTGGTGCATTAGTAGGTGTAAAAAAAATACACAGATGGCACTTTACTAAAACGTGCAAATGGAACAGACAAAACTCCACAGCTACTGGAATGTAAATTGATTGTTTTACTGTAAAAATAGATGCTTAACTTCTTGCTGGGTACATATTAATTTTAACTACATTTGTCATTTTCTAGCTGACTTTGGCCTTGCTAAACAGAAGCAAGAGAACAGCATGTTAACATCTATTGTTGGAACTATCCTGTACTCCTGGTAAGGTCACTATTGTTCTTCACTTTTACAAGTTAAGAGTAATAAACATGCAAAGTGCTAATTTAAAGGGAACCTGTCACATAGGTTATGCTCCTCTTGCTGAGGACCGCACAAGCTAGTGGCAGACCTGCTGTTTCCAGCGCTGTGTCCCTTATTCTGTAAGATGTTGTAGGTTTAGAGCATTTAGTGCTCAAATATAGTTCATGAGCTGGTGTTAGCCCCACCCACCAAAGTCTAGCCCCGCCCACCTGGCAGTTATTCTCATGTTTCTACCTTTTCAAAGTAATAGGTTTATCAGTTGAGGTGGGCGGGGCTAGCCCCAGGTGGGCGGGGTTTGAAAAATAAACTGACACTCTTATTGTCTCTTTTCTGGCTGAAAACTGCATCTTTGAGCACTAAATGCTTTAAAACTACAGCATCTTACAGAATAAGGGAGACAGCGCTGGAAACAGCAGGTCTGACACTAGCTTGTGCTGTCCTCAGCAAGGGGGGCATAAACTAGGTGACAGGTTCTCTTTAATAATTGTGCATGAATGTCAGTGCAAATGGCATTCAATGGTTACTAGTTGGGGAGGTGCAAATGTATACGGGCGGTTTTTGCTACCCTGTTTGGGAGCAGGATATAACAGGGGGAGTGGATACACATGTTTATGTAATTTATTGCAGGAATTCTGATTACTCAGTAAAAGGCAGAGAAAATCGTCAAAGAGATAGTGAAAGTACTTCTGACCCCCTCCAATTTACAATGATTGACAGTTTGCTTTGTATACACACTGACACAGGGAAAGCTGTCAACTACTGAATGTGGGTGAGGTAAGCAAGACTTCCACTGTCTCTTAACCGTCATTTGACAAAAACTTGCATCATAATCCTGGTAAGAATGTATGGAGTGGGCCCACTTGCTTTGCCTGCTCTAAACTAAGTGGGTGCTGACTGTTAATTACAGCTGACACCTACCACTAATAGATGGATTGGAGCACCATGATCAGGGCCGGGACAAGGCATTTTGGTGCCCTAGGCAAGTACAGCCAATGGCGCCCCCCCCCCCCTCGCTCCCCAAAAAATTGCACCCCCCCCCTAATTCCTCTCGCCCCTGCACCAAGCCCTCTCTCCCCCTTGCATCAGTTACTCTCTCCCACATAGAAAAAACTTCTGTTCCTGTCACTAATTTTCTGCATATTCCACATAGATCTCTCAGCAGTCATTGCACAATGAAAATCAGCCCTGACAAATCTGTTTTTTCAAAAGTGCTCATCTATGTATGACAGTGCAATACCCCTAAATAACAGTCACCAAAAATCCACCGATACATGGAGCAAATCTACCAGACGCATCATTGTTACTAAAAAACACTCCTACAAAACCAAGACCCTAAACTATTACTACTTAAAGCTCAAATAATCCTGCCAGACCCTGACCGAACGCAACCACCACATGTGACTACCAGCTGTACACAGGCTCTGATTACATATACCACCGCCATACAGTGACCATATAGTGGTAGATACTAGTTGTATGTAGACTCTGCAGACATATAAGTGATTACACTGCAGTTACATTTAGTGACTCACAGGAGACATCATTTCTGATCAGCGTCGTTCACGTTCCCTTTTCTTCTCCATCCGGTTCACACCTTCATGCTGATTGCTCCCGGCCATTACTCGTCCCTGCAGATTTGGACACAAATATCTTAGAATCCTCACATTTCCAGCAACTCCTTAATTATAGGTATATATGCCCCCTCAGATAGGACAAGCAGATATATAAATATAGGGTCACTCAGGCAGGTATATAAATATAGGGTCACTCAGGCAGGTATATAGATATGGGGGCACACAGGTAGGTATATAGGGGCACTCAGGCAGGATATATATATAGGGGGCACACAGGCAGGTATATAGGGGCACAGAGGCAGGAATATATAGATATAGGGGCACACAAGCCGGTATATAGGGGCACAGAGGCAGGCATATATGGATATAGGGGGCCACAGCAGGTATATGGAAAGAGGAAAATATATAGGGGGCACCGGGGTAAGGCCAAGGCAAGATATAGGGGCACTCTCAGGAAGGTATATAGGGGCACACAGGCAGGCAGAATATAGGGGCTCGGGCAGGTATATAGGGGCACAGAGGCAGGCAGAATTAGGGGCTCAGGCAGATATAGAAGCTCAGGCAGGTATATGGGGCTCGGCAGGCAATATGGGCTCAGGCGGGCAGTATATAGGGGCTACAGGGCAGGCAGGTATATAGGGCTCGGGCGGGCAGGTATATAGGGCTCAGGGCAGGCAGATATAGGGGGCTCAGGCAGGTAATAATAGGGGCTCGGGCAGGCGGGATATAGGGGCTCAGGCAGGCAGGTATATAGGGGCTCAGGCAGGCAGGTATATAGGGGCTCAGGCAGGCAGGTATAGGGGCTCAGGCAGGCAGGTATATAGGGGCTCAGGCAGGCAGGTATATAGGGCTCAGGCAGGCAGGTATATAGGGGCTCAGGCAGGTAAAAATAACAACATTTATACTCACTTACCTTCTTCTCAGCCGCACGCTCCTCTTCTGTCCTCTTCAGTCCCGCCCTCCTCCGGCAGCTCCTCGGGCGCACGGCCTATGATGCGCTGTGCGCCCGAGAAGAGGCAGCGTCACGATGACATCACTTCATCGCGTCGCTGCCAGCTGAGGCGCACGGGGCCACGGCGGGTCCTCAGCGCTATGAGGACCCGGTGGCCCTGCTGTGTCAGACCGTGGCTTAGTGGAGGATCCAGCGATCCTCCAAGAGCCGGTCCGACACTGTCTGCGGGGCAGGGAGCGCTCGCTCTCTGCTCCGCAGAAGCCCTCAGGTGTATGGGCGTCCAGCGGACGCACATACAGAGACCGCCGGCGCTTCAGGTCCACGGCAGCGGCCTGGAGCCCGGGAGGTTCGGGGCCCCTGACTGCGCCCTTTAGGGACAGGCAGAGGTAGGCGCCCTAGGCGATCGCCTAACTCTGCCTAACCGTCGTCCAGGCCCTGACCGTGATCATGGCCGCAGCATCTAACTGAATGAGAAATGGTGCTGAGCACTGTTTCTCCCTCTGTTTGCCCCTTCCCCCCACACACAACAAGATCAGAAGAACTTGCACTTACACTGGAGTCCTTTTACGATTTTCTTTACTTTTTGCTCAAAAACCAGAGGTTTACATATACTATATAAAAATACACATATGCATGTTTTTCTTAAATGCCAGAATAATGATAGAGAGAGAATTTTTAAGGCATTTTTATTACTTTCTGCAAAGTCAAAAGTTTAAATACATTTCATTAGTATTTGATAGCATTGCTCTTACACTGTATGACTTGGGCCAAACGTTTTGGATACAATTCCACAAGCTTCTCACAATAGTTGGTAGGAATTTTGGCTCATTCCTCCTGACAGAACTGGTGTAACTGAGCCACTTTTGTAGGTTGCCTTGCTCATACCTGTCTTTTCAGCTTTGTCCATAAATTTTCAATAGGATTGAGATCAGGGCTTTGTGATGGCCACTCCAAAACATTGACTTGGTTAGCCTTAAGCCACTTTGTAACCAGTTTGGCAGTATGCTTCAGGTCCATTTGGAAGATCCATTTCCGCCCATGCTTTAACTTCCTGACTGATGACTTGAGATGTTGCTTCAGTATTGCCACATAATCTTCTTTCCTCATGATGCTATCTATTTTGTGAAGTGCACCAGTCCCTCCTGCAGCAAAACCACCTAACAACATGATGCTGCCACCCCCGTGTTTCACAGTTTGGATAGTGTTCCTAGGCTTCCAAGCTTCTCCCTTTTTCCTCCAAACATAACGTTGGTCATTATGGCCAAAAAGTTCAATTTTAGTTTCTTCAGACCTCAAGACATGTCTCCAAAGATCTAGGTCTTTTTTCCTGTGTGCATTTGCAAACAATAATCTAGCTTTTATATGTTTCTTTTGGAGTAATAGCTTCTCCCTGGCAGAGTGTTCTTCAGCCCATGTCGATATAGTACTCGTTTCACTGTGGATAATGACACAATATTACCACTTTTTGCCAGTATCTTCATGAGGTTTTTTTTGCTTTTGTTCTTGGATTGATATGCACATGTCAGACCAGAGTACATTCATCTCTGAGACACAGACCCCATCTCCTTGAGCTATATGATGGCTTGACATTCCCATCTTGTTGTACTTGCGTATAATTGTTTGTACAGATGAACAAGGCACCTTCATGTATCTGGAAATTGCACCCAAGGATGAACCAGACTTGTGCAAGTCCACAATTCTCTTCCTGATATATTGGCTGATTTCTTTAGACTTTCCCATGATGTTTACACAAGAAGATTGTTCTGGTTTTGATTAAAATACAAACCATACTGGTCTCTAATTAACTCAGATGTTGCCTATACAGCCATAAATCAAAGCTTCCAAAAGACATGAAATCCCTCATATGGGCTGGTCCTAAAAATTTTTAAAGGGATAGTAATCCTAGTGTATGTAAACTTTTACTTTGAAGAAAATAATAAAAATGCCTCAGTTATCTCTCTCTCATTATTCTGGCATTTGGCAAATATTAATAATTTTGGTTCCTATTTGACCTAAAACAGGTAAGGTTTCTTCTGATTTCAGTCAGATAGTGAGAAAAACAGTTAATTTTTCTTTTATATTTGTGTATTAAACTTCTGGTTTCAACTGTATGTGTGCTGTTTTAAGACCATTTATACAAAAAGGTAATAAAATCTATATCCATAGATGTCACTGTATCCAGACTTCTACTCACTTCTAAATAAAAACAATTGAGGTTACTTTACTGTCCTTAATAAAATCAAATAATAGCTATCACTTCTGTGATAGCAGTAGCTGCCTGAGAGGAGAGGTGATGTCTGAGCATGTTTGACCAGCTCTCAGCCCTGGTCGTATCCCCTGGAGATGAGCTGTAAGCAATGGATCACTAAAGGAGCAGCTAAGACAAAAACGGTCCAGAATTTTTAATAATGATGAACGGTGAAAATGTTTATTATTTCATTTTACTTTGTGGCAAAACCCCTTTAAGGACCAAGTCAGATGCAGGGCTAGGTTCACAGCTGTGTTGGAGGTTCTGCTCAGGACCGCCGACGCAGAGTGAAAAATGGAAGCCATGGGATCCATTTCTTTTTTTTTTTCAACTATGTTTTTAATTATTTTCCAAACACAAAAGCTAAAAAAAACATATAATAAAACATTATCAATGTTCCTTCCAAGGTCCAAAGGGTTTATACTTCCAGGCAGATATATGCGTGTCATCCGGTATACATCACTAGATACAATCTTAGTAATCAGAGGGGTGACTGTGATCTCAGGAATAGAGTCCCTGTGTTATTCAGCTATGTTAGACTCTCATGGTTAATTTTATTACCAAAGAGGGGCATGTCCCCATCTGACCACAGATCGAGGAGGCCGCCTGATCTACCACTTCTATTTGTGGAAGGAGATACTTATATAGGCATTAGAAGTATGGGCTAACATTTCTGCAACCTAATTATTAAAAAAAACCAGTCGGCTCTAGGTGACAGCTCAGAATCCCGCATCCTGCTGCCATCCACCAAGTCCATGGGATCCATTTTACAACGGGCACCCACAGCACCTGAGGTACCCTATTAATTACAATGGGTTAGTTAAGTTTCCACTGTGGTGTCCATTGTTGAGATGAAAATAATAGCGCAGGTTCTGAACGGAACAGGCAGTCAACATCTGTCAATGCCCACGAAATGTAATGATTTACTTTCTTGTGTATTATTTTTTTAAATCAACAATGTTATTTTATCCCAAAGTTGTGATCAAACGCGTAGTTCTCAAACAGAGCAAGATGAAGCTGTTACCCTAGCCTTATAAAAAGCAGTCATCTAATGATTTCTGCTACTAGAACATTTTGCTCACAAATGGCTGGAACTACATAAAAAATCAGTAAGTATTAGCTGACCTCCGATAAAACCTATATGATGTTCTGTTAGATTGCTAACATGGAAAATACATTATCGCATTCAAAAGCAATAGACACAAAATGGAAAATAAAGCAAAACTTGTATGTAAACGAATTGAATTGCTGTTTATGTTAGGTTATTATGATATCACTAGTTTCATTTAAAGTTCATTAAAGGGATTGTCTCACTACAAGGATTGCTTTTTATGTTAAAGATCTTGCAAAAAAAGTCACTTTGCAATATATGTCCATTATCAGTGTCCTACCTATTCCTAGATATTCTCTCTTGTATGGGCTGCATCAGCTCCTCAAGTTGCTATAACTATAGCATGTTCACTCTCCTGATAGGCTGCCAGCGCTGGCTGCTATAGCGACAGACCTGGCTTCTACTACAGCTTAGTAGAAGCCAGTAAACACGCCCCTGAATTTAAAATGAAACCAAGAAAACAGGACTGAGGTCAGATGAATCAATGAAGTGAGACAACCTCTTTAAAAAGAAAAGTGATCTTATTTTTATTTCTCATTGAATTTAAGACACAAAGGGCAGAGTTCCATCATTACATGGAGTATTTAACCAAAATCTATATGAATACTGAAACTTGTAATCTACACAATGAAAATGAATACTTGCATTTTTTACATGTTTCTTCCATGATCATAATATTTTACCATAACCTTCATTTTTACCCTTGAGATATACAAATGAGAGTCTGGTGACTCTTCCTGTTCAGCCTCTTACCAACAGATGCATCATGACTGATACAGTACTGTGCAAAAGGTTAAGGCAGGTGTGTCCCAAAAAACCCACAATTTTGGTATTTTGAATTATTTTTCTTCTATGGTTTTCAGCATATGGGATACAAACTCGCCAATACCAACTATGTGTAACTTTTCTTTTTTTTTTACTTTTTTTTTTACTTTTTTCTTTAAAAACATAAAAAAATTAATAAAAGTTTTAATAATTAGTGCCCCTATTGACCACTAGTGGACATGATCTGTTGTCCTCTATATAGCATTACTATTGTACTGCTGTATATAATATTTTCATTCATTACCTATTACATCCTGCCTGTGGCATGGTGTAATAGGTGTACATACATGGCAGCTACGGAAGCCTACTTTAGGCTTCCAGCTACTATGACAACCAAGCATGCCCCTGCAATTATGTGACGGGGGCAATCCCATTCAGTTAGACACCGTGGTCGCGATTGCCGTGGCATCTGAAGTGTTAATAGAAGGAATCCATTCCCTGCTGTTAGCGTTTTTTGCCGGCTGTAATGAACAGCAGCCACCCGCTGCGCATGGAGTGGGTTCAGTGCATGAGATTGTTACATACAACCGGAATGTAGTATCTCAGGCAGGCAGGAGGCTGGAGTGGAGCGGTGCTGTGGGAAGCCACCGGCAGGGTTTAACCCCTTCACACAAAGCACCGCAGGCTTTCCACAGCATTGCACCACTCCAGCCTCCTGCCTGTCTGAAATACTATTTTTTGGATACAACCCACCCTCAAAAAAATTTGTGTTTTTTTTTTATCAATTAAAAAATGCAAATTGAGGAAAACAAAAGAGAAATAAAATTTAATTTTTGGGTTGGGGGCCCAATTTTATTCAAAACATAGCAGGTCTTTGTTGATTTGTGCCAGCGGCGTGTAATTGCGCTTAAAATACCCCCAAAGTAGGGACCGAGAAAGGGGTAATTCAAGGTCTTTGAGAGCTATGATTCCTTTTCTTTCCCCAAAGCGCACAATTACCCCCCCGGGGAAAAGAATGCATGTAATTTTCTTGGGGGTGATTATGCGCTGGGAAGAGTGAACCACAGTGAGAGCTTCAGAGGGACGCACTGGCCAGCAGGTCCTTCTGAAGCTGCAGGCGTATATCGGCTCTTTAAAATTTTTCGTTGAACATCCCCTAAGGCATTTTCCACAGCTTAACTGCGGGACTAATTACGGGCCCCCCAATTACGCGTGGGGCCGGGGGGGGCGGGATCGAGGGAAGGGCGGGGGCCGGCACCTCGCCGGCCCATAGACTTGCATTACCACGGCGCGTATACCCGCGGTAATTCACAGTCCCTTTTCCCCCCCCCGGGGGGAAAGGGAAAATAATCCATAGTTCTTATGGGCTGTGGATTACCGTAATGACTGGGATATTCCCCCCGTAATTTGCCCCTCCGGCCGTAATTCGGCGAAATAGGCCCCTTTTTTAAACCTGTGAAAATGGCCTTAGGGGTTTTCGCAGGGAGGGTTTTTCCAAATGTCTTGGAGAATTAAGCACACATCTTCTGTGGATTTAGGTTTGCTCAGATCCTTCTGTCTCTTTGTATCCCCGACTTGATTGGGGTGTTTTGTCAGGCTTGTGAGGCCATATTATTTCTTTCAAGATTCCTTGCCTACGCTAATAATAGTTCGTTATGACATTGACTGTCCTCAAAGTACCCCAAAACTTTGCCATTGAAAAATATAACTTCTTGTGGAAAGAAAAAGTCATACAGCTAAATCAACAGAAAATAAAATAGCTATGGCTTTTTGAATGCAAAGATGACAATATGAGAAAAATTAATAAGGCCCAAACAGGCATAGTTGTTAAGAGGTTAAAGGAGTAGTGGGGAAGTATAGCTTCAGCTCTCTTGAAGCCTTGAATGACCAGTTTGTTTTACATAAAAAAGTATATTAGTATATTTGACATTCTATTTTTTTTACTTCACACACAGGCAATTCAATGTTGGGGCCATTTAGAAAATGTAATTTTGACAACTAATCCAATGGTGATAGTGGATGATGACTAAAGACAAATATTAAAACCATTTGGATGTATTTTCCTTGCTGAGTGATCAGATCATTGCATTAAGCTAATATGATATATTCATGAAGATCCTCATAGGCAGCGCTGGTCATGTTGCATTTGCCATTATCCTCTTGAAGTTGGGTATCCCCCTGTATTCATGAAAAAATATCCTGTGGCATTTCATGTCTGGTTCCTTTGTGTCCGTCTATCACTGAATGATATATCAGCCAGGGGCATTGCTAGGATCATAAAACATCCAGTGCCCGGGCCCTCTGTATTATGTTTTGCTCAGTAGAGCTTGGGTCACATAGCATTTTTCATGCCACATCTTGAACTGTGCCATATATTTTTATGGAGAAAAAAAAAAAACTTATGTTCCTGTCACTAATTTTATGCGTATTCTACACAGATAAAGATCAGACACAGATACAGATCCTCTCCATCACCTCAGCAGTACACTATATAATGAACATCAGTGCTGACAAATTTGCTTTTTCAAATAGAATATTTTAGTACCATATAAATAACAGTCACCAAATAATACACCTATACATGGAACAAATATGCCATACAAATTATTGTTACAAAAAAAAAAAAGCTCCTACAAGACCCAATAATATTGTTACTTAACCCCTTAACGACTTTGGACGTATGCATACGTCCTGACGATTGCGCGGGCTTGCGGGCGAGCCGCGCACGATCGCGACATGGGACCAGAGGTAAATTACCGCTGGCCGCATGCTGTATCACCCGTGGCCGGAGTAAGCTCCGGACGTGGGTGTTTAACGCTTCATTACCGCAACCTGTTATGGTTGCAATAATGAAGCCGCAGGCAGGAGGAGTGAGCTCCTCCTGCCTGCTTCCCGGCGACTGCCGCACTGTAGTTCGGCAGCAATCTCTTACCTGATGGCTGCAGGAAGTGAATGTCAATTCCCGAGGTCATCTGTGACGTCATCATGGGCATAATGACTGACAGTTGTCATGGCGACCAGTACACAGCAGTAATACTGTGTACTGGCCTGCCTTCTACAAGCAATCTGATGAAATCCCTATGGGGAAAAAGTAAAGAAAGTGTCAAAAAGTTTAAAAAAGTGAAAAAAGTAAAACACAAAAAAATTAAATAAAAACCCATACATCCCCTTTTTCCCTTTAGAAACGCCAATCGCCCCCAAAAATATCAAAAATAAATAAAGTACCCATATTTGGTATCGCCCCGTGCACAACGACCTGCCCTATAAATCGTTCATTTTAATTAACCCGTACGGTGAACGGCGTAAAAAAAAAAACAGCAAACAAAATAACAGAATTAAGATTTTTGCTCATCCCGCAGCACATAAAATGGAATAAAAAGCGATCAAAAACTCCTATAAATGCCAAAGTTGTAACAATTAAAACGTCAGTTCATCCCGCAAAAAAAAAAGTCCTTACACAGCTCTGTATAGGGAAAAATTTAAAATGTATGGTTCTCAGAAGACATCGATGCATAAATATTGTTTTACACACTAAAAACACTTTTTTTTTTTTAAAGTGCTTCAACATAAAAAAAAACTATGTAAACAGGATTTTGTAATTGTATCGCCAAAGAGTAAGGCTAACTTTCATGGTACTGCACGGTGGTGTTGTTAAAAATAAAAAAAAAAAAACACTAATAGGATTGCAGTATTCTTCACCCTGCCTTCCAAGAAAGGTTTTAAAAAGTGATCAAAAAGCCTTGCCCCCCAAAAAAATGTACTAATAAAAACGTTCCCCCCCTTACCCCGCAAAAAACAAGCCCTACACAGCCCCGTAAACAGAAAAATTAAAAATTTATGGCTCTCGGACTATGGCGATGAAAAAAAAACGTGTTTTCCGGGTTGAAAAAAAAGTGTTTTTATTGTAAAAAAAAAAAGTAAAAGGAAAGAAAATATAAAAATTTGGGTATCTTTGTAACGTTTTAAACCCTTCTTAGTAAAGCTAGCTTGTATATATACCGTACGTGACTGCTTAAAAAATAAAAAAAAAAAAAACATAGCATCATATGCACCTATAAGGGTCCAATTAAAAAAACATAACTCATCCCGCAAAAAACAACCTTTATACAGCTCTGCACACGAAAAAATAAAAAAGTTATGGCTGTCAGAATGGGGACAACTTTAAAAAGTATTTTTTATAGACTTTTTCTATTGTGTAAATGTAAAAAAAACAGAAAAAACATATAAATCTATATCATTGTTTTAACCCACCCCCCTGTTAAAATTATCCCCTCATTTATACTGCACGGTGAACACGTAAAAAAGAAGCCCAAAAAAAAAAATGACCCCAAAGGTTTTTCCCCCCATTTTCATGGCCCAGCTAAAAAAAAAAATATGGGAAAACTGTGCACCCAAAATGCACAGTACACCCCTGATTTAGTCCCTGGGGGGGTGTTTTAATTTCCCCCAAATGGGGCGACCTTTGGAAGGCTTCCCCCTGTTTGGTTTTTGGGGGCTTTTGTAAATGCGACATGGCCCCCACCAAAATCTTCGTTCCCCAAAAAAAAAAAATAGCACTCCCCCCATTGTTTTGGCCCTGCCATGACCCAAACGCAGTTTACCCCACATGAAGGTATTGCCGAAACTTGGGGGAAAGAAATTTGGTTTTTAAAAAAAGTTTTGGGTTTTTTTTTTTTTTAGGATTCCTTGTTAATTTGTAACATTTTTTAACTAAAAATTTCGATTATTTGGGCTTTTTTTTTTTCAATTTTTACAGCCCAATGCAAAAAAAAAAAATTTTTATCCCTTTGGGGTCTTATACTCACGCACCCCGGATATGTTCCTTAAGGGGGTTTTTAGTTTCCAATATGGGGTCTTTTTAGGGGTGTTTATTAAGTTTTAGCACCTTAGGGGGGTCCCCAAAAACCCGAAATGGCGCTTAAATAAAAAGATTGAAAATGGGGGGCCCAAGTCCAATAGGTGTCCTCCTATTCTGGGGTTAGGTTGAGCCAAAAAATGCACTAGGCCCCAAAAATATGGGATATCTCCTATGTGGGCAGACCCGGGGGGGGGGAAATTTTATATTAAGTTGATTATCTTTCACATTTGCCATATTCCCCGTGAATAATGGATAAATATTTAAAAAACTGCAAAAATAGTGAATTTTGAAATTTCACCTCCCCCTTTGCTTTAATTTCTTTGGGAAAAACCCAAAGGGTTATCAAACTTCCTAAAAATGTTGTAAATAGTTTAAGGGGTCTGTTTCTTAGAAGGGTCATTTTGGGGGTATTAAATACAGGGCCCCCCAAAACCCGTAGAACTGGACTGGTCCCCAAAAAAAATTTATATTTCAAATTTTGTTGAAAATGTGAGAATTAATAGTAAATTTCTAAGCCCTCTAATGTCATAAAAAAAAAAAAAATTTAAAAAAAATTTTGCCAAACCATAGTGGACATATTGTGTGCTAGTTATAAACTATTTTGTGGTGAATATGTTGTATGTAGGCTCTGCAGACATATAAGTGATTACACTGCAGTTACATTTAGTGACTCACAGGAGTCGTTTCTACCGATGAATCGTTCACTTTCCTTTTTTCTTCCCCACGACCCAGACCACCGCTATGAGATTCCCCTGGCCACATTCTGCAGAATTTAACACAAAAACTTTTTAAAAATCCTCACTTTTCCCCCAAAGAACCTATAGGGGGGGGGGGTTGGGGGGGGGGGGGGGGGGGGTTTATACCTCCCTCCCTTATGGGGGTTATATGGAAAGCTGGTTACACCCCACCCCCGAACCTGCCTTCCTATGATAGAAAAACTAGGTGCCTGCTGTGGCGGATAGCGAGTCACACATAATTTCTATATAGGTCCACATTAGGTAGGTATTTAGACCCCCCCCCCCCCCCCGATAGGGGGACTATTAAGGGTTTCCCCATAGGTAGGTATTGTTTTTTGTCCCCCGTAGGTATAGGTTTATAGGGTTTTATATCCCCCGTAGGGGACATATAGGGTTTTAGCCCCAGTAGGTAGAAATTTTTGGTTTAGCCCCCATAGGTAGATATTAGTTTATTATCCCCCAAAAAGAGTAGATTTTTTAGGGTTTAAAAGGGGCCCCCGTGGGAATAATAGGAAAAGTATGATACTTGCATTAAAATTGCTAATGGCCAACCATCTATTAAAGAAGTATACGAGCGCTCCCAGAATAAGAAAGCATATAATGTAAAAACAAAAAAGCAAAAGCAAAAATAGTAGGTGTTGCTTTTTTTTAGCACTTTAAAAGGTAAAAATTCACTACGGTTTCTCCGTGCTCTAGTAGGGTCTGAGTAGGGAATGGGTCCCCCCTAGGTAATATAATATATCCTCCAGAAGGGGAGAAAGTAATGGGGCCCCTCCAGTAGGTAGATAGGTAAAGTGTCCCCCCATAGGAATAGGTAATAGCATTCCCCAATAATAAAAGGGTAAAAGCATCTCCGTAGGGTAATGTGTCACCCGAGGTAACTAATAATGTGTCTCCATGGTAGATGGTAATAGGGTCCCCCAGTACTTTAGATAGCTAATAGGGTCCCCCTGTATGTTAGCTAGGTAATAGGGTCCGCCAGTATGTTCAGTCTATAGGCAATAGGTTCCCCCAGTATGGTAAGTAGATCGGTAATCGGGTCCCCCGGTTTGGTAAGTAGATGGATAATAGGGTCCCCCGATATGGTAGGTCTATAGGGAAAAGGGGGCACCCAATATGGGAGTTTAAAAGGGAAAATGGTTTCAGTGTGGTAGTAATAATGGGGTTCCCTGGGATGGTACATAGGTAAAAGGCCCCCAGTTAAGAGTCCCCCCACATATAATTTTTTTTGTTTTTTTTTACACTAACCTGTTTATGTGAACAGTATAAAAAATTTAGCCTGTTTTTCCTCCTTTTCCCAGTTTTTGATGGCATCAAAACAGTTAATTGGAAAAAAAGTAGTTCAGTCTGTGAAAAATTACCGCTAGTTTTTTTTGATAAAAGGAGTTGGAACAGGTCTTTCTGCGTGTGGAAATGGGGGGACACATGGTGACCTAGCAAATTTTTTCCCGAAATACTAGTGATGGGGAGAAGCTTCACTGATTTATAAAAAATGGACAAAGTTAACAGGGTTTTTAGCAATCCAAGAGGGTTTCATCACAAAAGGCAAAATTTAAGGATAGGGTTTATTTAAAAGGACGCACATTACAAGGCTTTTTTCACCATGCATTTCACAGTCAAGCCGCTTTTCCTCAATCTGGTCTTGTCAGGCTGTGGGTGGTTTTTTTTAGCTGATTACCCTATTTCACTTATTTGTAACTAGCTGAGGCAGGAGTGCTTGTATTATAAAAATAAATACATGTGCTTGAGAAGTGGAAAAAATTGCTTTCTGAAAACTAAAGCTAATCTTTTTTGAGTTTAATTAGTCTTTTTTGGAGTGAGCTCTCCCGCCAGGGTGAATCAGCCCCCTGTTTCTCTGCTCTCATAAAGCAGTGATATGGTCATTTAAACCCCATAAAAACCCGGTGTGCACTCAAAGCAGAAAAAAATCCCCCCAAATTCCTGAGTAAAAGTAAAAATAAAAAAAAAAAATTTTTAATTAGAAAAAGTCTTCTTTAAACCTGTCCCTACATTTTGAAAGCTAATCTTCTTTGGGTAAGAAAACCCCACTGGGGTTGTGCTTTATCCACAAGTATCACAATCCTACAAATATTTTTTGCATACCTTGTAAATGGAAATAACAAAAATAACAATTTCATTTTTTTCCACTTTCACTTATTTTCCAAAACTGTATATGTTTTAAAACATTTACTCCAAAAAACCCTATAAAAAAACCCCTTGTGTCCTTTTTCCCTTTAAAAATGTATTCAATTTGCCCTGTGTTTTCCTTTTTTATCCCCAGGTACATTTTGTATAAAAATAAATTTTTAGGAGTAAAACAAATTCCCACTTTTAATCAGTTAAAATGAGCTACTTGAAAAGAAAAGTTTTTAAAAAAGAGTTTTGCAAGAAAAATTTTAATAAAATTTTAAAATCCTTCTCTTCTGTGTAATTGGGCCCTTAAAATTTGGGTTTTTTTTTTATAATTGGGTTTAAATACCGGCCATTGTCCCATTTTTAAAAAAACGTTTCATGAATGTATTTTTTTGTTATCTTTTTAAAATATTTCTTTTAAAATTTTTTTTTTTGACATATGGTGGGCATCCCTGGGTTTTTCGTATAATTTTGGGCAAAAAAAAGTTGTGTCCCTATGTTTTGGGAAACATAGACATTTGTTTTTAGGATTTTTTAAAAGGACTATTGGAAAAATATTTTAATTAAAAAAGAGAAAAAAAAATTCTTTTAAAAAAAAATCTTATCCCCGCAATTTCAGTTCCAAAAAAGGGTTTGGGGTGCGGGGTAAAAATGTAGAGAAAACAAGACTGCAATGATTTGGGAATCTTCATAGCCAAAGGCCTATCCATATTTTATGCAAAAAATAGCACGGAAAATGTACAAGAATGTTAGACTTTTTTTCCCTTTCTTTGAAAAAATTAAATTTTTTTATAAAAAGGGTGTCAGAAGCCAAAACCCGGGGGTACACCCGCATCACAAGAAAAAAACAATATGAAAAAGGTTTTTTGTAAGGACTCACTACAAAAGGTTTTAGAAAATGGACAAAAGGGGATGATGCAGGTGCATGGAAAGAAGAAAATTTAAATGCGAGTTTACTCCCAAACAAGGGGAGTAATAGTGGGTTTAAATTTAGTTAACAGTCTCCAAAATTTTCCTCTAAACTTTGCCCTATCACCCTCCTTGAAATGGAAAATACTATCCCCAAAATGACCCCAAAGTTTTTAAAGTTAAAATTTAAACGGGTTTGAGCTGGTTTAACCAAAACCCAAAAACGGGGTTTTTTTTTAGTAAGTAAAGTCCCATTTTTTGTATTTTTTTTTTCCCGTAAAAATTTGTTAGTGTAGGGACTCACAAGGCAATGAGGGGCCGTTTAAAAAGGGTTGTGAGCTTGTTTTTATGGGGGCCCCAATTTCCAACTAATACCTCTTTTTTTAAAAATTTTCCAGTAAAGTCCTTTTTTTTTTTGCCCAACGTGCTGGGGGGCAAAAGTTGGCCTGGTTTGGTTGGACACTTAGAAAATGCTGGGGGCAGCCCGTCTGGTCTAATTTTTTATGGGTGTTACTAATGGTTGTAAGCCCAAACATTTTTGACCACAGTATCTATTTTATGGCAAAACTTTTGTTTCGCCTTATTTTTGCAATTTGTAGTACCGGCAACCCCCCCTCCCTCTTTCCGGGTTGTATGAGTGGTTGTTTCATTGGGTTTCTTTGCTTCTGTTTCAAATTTCCCCCTTCATTAACTGTGGCCTTTTTTTTGGAAAGCTGGGGTGAATAGGTTTTTAAAATTGGTGGCCCGTTTTTCCTCTTGCTCAAAACCCTTTGCTGCAAACCTGTGATTTTTTTCCCCATCGCAAAAAGGCCAAGTTGCTAGCTACTGGGTTCATGTTGTTCAGCCATTGAGCTGGAAAAAGCCCTAAGAAGGGGAGTGTTTTTTTGATAATAAGTCCCTTTTTCTTAGGGTTTTTTCTCCCTAAAGTTTCCCTCAAAATTGTCCTTGGGGCCTAACTTACCCTAATACAACAGGGGGCCCTCTCTTTTTTCCTCTGTTTCTCCTCCTTAGTTTTAAAAAAACATTATTGACATTCCCTTTTTTTCCTTTTCAGAGAGGTGTCACTATACAGTTTGACCTGCTCTGTCGCCTTTTAAAAAATGTCAAAATGGTCCCAAAAAAAAAAAAAAAAAAACACGGGGGAGACTGGTTTTGGCCAGATTTTGGCCTCAATTGAAATTTTTTTTTACTTTACGGTCTTTTTTGATTGCTGTGTGGTTTTTAGCAGGTTCTCCACCACACTTGTCGGGGTTGCTTCTGCTTTTTCCCTGTGTGGGTGCAGTATTTTGACTGATGTGTTTGCCGTTCCCTTACCATTCATCTCCTTCCTCCCAGCCAGTGTTTTTTGTTGATATAGGAGGGCTGGCCCAATCACCCCTGAAACGGGACCTCTGACCCCCTTATTTAGCCATTCAGGGCCTTTTGGGGACTTGCTTGCAATAGTCCTTGTAATTTTTCTGGGTTTCATATTGGTTATTATTCTTGAATTGCTGACCTCTTTGCCTTTTTTTTTTTGACCTCCTTTTTTTTTGCCTCCCGTTTTTGTATGTTTTTGCTATCCCCTTTTTGACCTGTATCTCCTGACTACCCTTTGTGCTTGTTTTTCTTTTTTTTTTGTACGTGTTTTCTTCTTGTAAAAAGGAATGTGCCCTTTTTGGCCCCAACCACAGGGTCGGATGGGGCAAGTGGGCAGGTTGAGTTTCGGGGCCAGGCTAGGGCTCACTGTTTGTTTTCCCCTGCCTCCCTTTTCAACCCCTTCGCGAACCCTTTTGAAAAATATTTAATTTTTAAAAAATACGTTCCAAAATTATAGCATTCCTTTTCATTCTTGAAGTCCTTTATTTAAATGAAAAAAAAAACTAAAGCCAAAGAATTGGGTTCGTGTTGTCATTTTTTGGGGGCAACCCCAGGTGGGAGGGTCCGGGGGAAAGGGGGAACCCCCCGTGGGCCTCTGAGCTTGGTAACCTATTTTTTTTAAATGCTATACATACTCAGAAGGGGAAAAAAGGCAGAGAACAGAGGCAAATCAAGAGGCATGTACATCATGGGGCCCATGGTAAAACTAAACCGTGACAGATCAGTGACAAAAAAACCCCCTCCTGCTGGGCAAAAAAAGTTTTTTCTAATGGGTTTTTGTCCAGCTTTTTGGCCCTAGCCCTTTTGAGGCATATTTATTAAACATTTTTTAAATTATAGAATCAATACCTAAAATGTGGTTTTTCGGTATTTGCAAAATAAAGAAGCTTTAATATTCTCTCCAAAAGTAACTTTCACATAGCAACAAGTAAAAATAGGTTCATGTGCATAGAATGAGCATTGAAAAGCAGCTGATGCACCCGTGCAATATTTTGGGACTAATGCCAGAAAACTTTAAAAGGGGTTTTTGGGGGTTTTTTACCCAACCCCCATGGGGGGGTTGGGTTTTTTGGGGGGGGGCCGGTTTTTTTTAAAAAAGTTGTTTTTTTGTTTGAAGAAAGGGCCTTTTCCCCACGCATTTTAATGGCCGTACCCTTTTACTGGCATTTAGGGGAAAAATTTTTTTTTTTTCGGTAAAAAAAATTTGCGAAAAAAAATTTTAAAACCAAAACATTTTTGCAGCGATTTTTGTGCCGCTACTACAGCATTAATGTTGTGCTTTCCGCACAAAAAATGTTTTTAAAAAAAAACGCATAAAAAAATGCCCCAAAAAAACCCCCTTGTGTAAAATGCCCCCTTTAAAAAGTCCATATATCAAAACAATTATGCGGTATTGAGGTATGAAAAGAACCGGGGATATGCTTTTTCAACTTGTAAGGTACCCAGTTCAAATGGCCCAAAATTTGGTTTTATATGGATTTTGTGGCCCTTCCCGGGTTTAATTTTTCCTTTTTGCTAATTATATTGAAAGTGCCGTTTTAGCTTTAGGAATCCCTTTCCGGGGTCGTCCTGGGAGTGCATTTAAACTTTGGGATCCCCGCCCTTTGGGTTTAAAAACATTTTCGGACACAGGAAATATGGGCCCCACAAGGTTTTACCCCAAAAAAAAAATTTAAAAAAAAGCAAGGGGTCATCGGGGCCAAAAAACTAAACCACATTAATTTTCCCCCCTCTACCACCGGGGGTTCCGTGCACACCGCAAACTACCCCCAAAATCACAGGAAAATTCCCCCCTGTACCCCAACGGGGGGGGCCAGGTTTCCCCTTTAACCTTTGGCAGGGAAAGAGCCTCCCCTCGGGGCTCCTTTTCGCTCCCAGCTAAAAGGAAAGCTGAACACACCCCCTGTTTCATTTTTGATACCAGGCTTTTATGGGGCCTCTGGGAAAACCTGACAAAATCCTCCCCCATGGAACCCCCGGGAATAAAAAACCCACCCAACATTTTTGCCAACTCCCCGTTGGGAGCCCCCCCGGATCAGCTGAAACAGCCACACTAACTTTAAAAACGGCTGACAACCCGCTTAATGTGGCTGACAACAAAAATAAATTTGGCTCCCCCCCCCAACCAAAGCCGGGTAGCTTTGGGAAAAAATGTAGCATGCGTTATCGTGTTTATCCACCTGGGGGCAAAACCCGTGTACCCCCTGGGGTACCCTATGCCACAATATTTATTACCTAAATGCATAAAAAAAAAAAAAATATTTACCATTTTTTCCTTAAAAAAATAAACAGTTACTGTGAAGTAAATTTAATTTGAGCCAAGACACACTGACAAAAGCATGTGCTTTCCCAGACTTGACAGTTTTAATTTTTTCTCCCGTCAAAAATTAAAGAAATTTCTCAGAAAAAAAAGATAAAAGCAGAGAAAAAAGAAAAAAACCTCCCCATCCTGCGGGATAAAAACAGCAGGAATTTGAACACACAAATGGGGGCCGGAAACCTAAAAAAACCTTTCTAAAAACAAGGGGAAAACTGCTGTAGCTACAAAGGGAACCCAAAAAATTAAAAGAACAAAAATTTTTTGCTAAAGCCCTTTTTTTAAACCTTCGCCTTTATTTTTAAAGGAAATTTAAATAAAATGGGAAATTTTTCCCTTTAAAATAGGAAATTCAAACTGCATTTTTTTGAAATAGGTAGGTATTCGAAAACCCTTAAAAAAGGAATTTAAACGAAAAAAAAATATTTTTTTCCTTTTTACTTTAAAAATTAAGGGGGCCAGGGGGCAAAAATTAAAGCCCCGGGGGTTTGCTAGTGCAAAACGTGAAAGGGGGCCCCCCATTCCCAAAGTGCCATTTTAAAAATGCTGGTATCTCCTTATAGTGGGCGGGGTTTTTTGGCCCCCCTCAACTGCAGGGCTTGGAAAGTGATCCCCAAATGAAACCCCCGGGGGCTTCCCCCGGGATGGGGGGCTGTATATCCTCCAGTCTCTCCACGTCTTTCTTTTATAAGGACAAACCATTTATTTTAAAATCATAGTGAAGAAAAGGGCTTTGGGGTTCCTTTCAAGGTTGGGGATCCCTGCCTTTTTATGGATTACTTTTCCCTCTGTAGGTGGGTTCTTTTTTTGCAACGGGATGGGGTTTAAAAGCCATTTTGGCTTGGTAAAGAAAAATTCAAGTTTTAAAAAGGGTTTTGCCAAAAAGGGTCATTTTTTTTCCTTTTTTAACCCCCGGGGGGAGGGGGGGAACAGGGGGGAACAAAATTAAACTCGGCATGTGAATCGGAGGAGAGGGGAGGGGGCCCCTGAGCAGAGAAAAGCAGTCCCAAAGGGAGAGTCTAAATGTTTAAAAAATTTAATTTACATTAAAAACCAGTGGTTTCTCAATAAAAAAAGACAGGATTTTCTCCACGGGCCCCTTGAAATCCTTCATTTTTCCCTGTCATCAGATAAGAATTTTGCGAAACTTTAAAGCGGGGCCCAAAACAGCTCCCGCAGTGCCCTTTGGGGTCTAATGTAAATGTCAGGTAACTAAGGGCATGGAAATAAAGTTGTAGCTCTCAGAGGCTTCACTTTTTGTAATCACATTTATTTAGAAAAGTGATTACCCATTTTGGAGGATCCCACGTCAACATTACATTGTGGCAAAACCCCTTTAAAGCATACTGTGCAACCATCTGTTAAGGTGAGCTGTGCTACCAGCATTACTTTGCATGTGTGCAAACAGTTTGCTCTGTATTTGAAGGGGTTTTACCATGAAGTAAAAACCCCATCGCTAGCTGCTCGCAGCGAACTGCGAGCCGGCCATGCATGTGAACGAGGAGGGCCGCGCTTGCGACCGTCCTCCACATTCACTTCTTTGGAAGCTTCCGAAGAAAGCTAAATCTGTGAGCTCGACTATGTTTGGAAGCTCCCATAAAAGTGAATGGAGAGGATAGCCGCAAGGAACACCCTGCCCATTCACATGCATAGCCGGCTCGCAGCTAGCTGTTTGCAGCCAGTGCAGGAGTTTTTACTTTGTGGTAAAACCCCTTTAAGTTTAGTGAAACATTAGGCTCCCCAACACAATCATTCTTATGGTGCATTCTAGAGGTGCATCCTATTTCAGATGTAGGCTGCAGTGACCAGAACCATCTCAGCAGACATTCAGTGGACTAGCTCTGATCAAACATTATTTTGACCCTTTGATGTATATGTTGCGAAAATCTTACCTTGTTGAATGTATATTCCACACATCTCCAGCTGTATTGCATACAATGTGTAGCATATGTTCCAATGTAGTTTGCAGAGGGATACATAGCAAGGGGTTGTTTGTGACCAGGGCTGCCATCAGTTATTTCAGGGCTCCATACAACTGAAGCATCTGGGTTCCCCCACCTATTATCAGTTCCTATCTTGCGCTGTATCAGTTGCCCCCCTTTTTTTTTGTCAGGGTTCCTGTCAATACTGCAGTGTTGGCAGCTCTAATTTAACATTGATCTTTTTCAAGATAGATCCTTAGAAAGAAATGACCAATGTGTCTTTTAAAAGTCTAAGTACTGTACAACTTATTTTTTATATCATTTTTAAGTGTTAATCGTTACTTTTATAGCTGGATTTTAGCTCATTTGCCAGATGGACATCATAAAGCTACACATATATTTGAATGCCATACAAATGCATATGCAAAATTATAAATTCTTAGTATGTAACAATAACTCATAATATTTAGAACGGATACTGAAATATTAATTAATAGCTTCAATTTGAGTATAAGCCACCAGATACCAAACATCTGGGTAATTTTTATTACCTCTCATGATTACAGTTTAGCTAGTTAGTAATTGGGCATGATTCATAATACACTTATCAAATTCCAGTAATTGAACATTTATAATGAATAGCAAGTTTTTAAGCAATGTGGTCTTTAGACTTTAATGCTTTGTAATATATGCACAAGTCTGCAAACTGCAATACGACATTTTAGTTGCACTATGCGTAATCCTAAAGCTTTTTATTGAGGTGGTCATGGAATTATAATTTGGCATGTTGGATGAAGCATCTGGCAAACCTTTCCAGGCTGAAAATTATTTATTAAATGTATTACAAGAGTTGGCAGTGCCACCCAATATATTTAATATATTTAATAAATAATTTTCAGATTAAAGAAAGTTGCCAATCTTCTCCGACCTGAAATTTATGGAACCTCATTGTTTTCCCAAAAAAATCATTAAAAGATTTAACATTGAAAATTTAATGCCTACTGACATGACAATGTTTTCCAAAGTACTTTTTAACCTACGGCCCATAGTGTTTTTCTAAAGTATTTTACAAACGATCAGTCATGGTATATTGCAAGAACAAGCCTAGGGGAAAGTTTTGGTAATAATTTTAAACTTCCTTAGAAAATTTACTGTAATATACATTTACCCTATGAAAGCAATAAAAAAATTCATACAAAAATTATCCTTTTGGGAAGAGAATAAATAATGGGAACGTGACAGTTTCCCTCTTTGCTCTTTCTTCACTAAAAGCCATAAGTTGCATGTGAAAAGCCAAAAGCCACCTTCCATCTATGACAAAATTCTGTTAATCCAGGTTTAAGAGCATACAAGCGGGCTATGTTCTATATTAACACCTAAAATTATCATTTCTCCATTCATTTTAGTTTAGAAGCAAAATTTTCTTACCCCTCTATGTAAAAAAATTGCGTTACACGAAAAGACCAAATGGGGGGTCGGATTTTTGCCCTGTATTTTGTCTTTTTTTGGCCGTGGGGACTTTTGTTTGCAATTCAACCCGGGTCCCTTTTCGCAGCACTTTTCATGTTCTGGGGGCGGAAATTTTTCGTTACACCGGGGTTTAAAAAAACTGTGGTGGAAAATCCGTGCATTGGGGACTGCGCATAGTTTTTTTTTTTTAAAGTCAAATTGTAAAAGGTCGACCCCCCTTTTTACAAATTTTTTTCAAACCCAAAAACCACCGTAAAACCAACCAAAAACTTGCTGTGGGGACAACCCTTACTCTTTTTTTTCCCCAAAAGGACCCGCCTTTTTTGGGCCTTCCCTGACCCAGCCCTATTTTTGAAATCGACTGTGCCATTTATGGGGGAAAAAAAATCTTTACACTTTTCCCCTACCCATGTGTTTCGAGATTGTTTTCTGGAACTTGTTTTTAAGTTAGTAAAAAATTTTTATCCATACAACCTTTTTTGTTGTAAAAAATAAAAATTTTCATAAAAAATTTGGAAAAATTTCGATTTTGAAAGTTGAAAAAATTTTCTGCGTGCAAGACAGATAATTTTTCACCACAAAATAGTTTATAACACATCACCTTTTTCAAAAAAAGGGTTTGGCATCTTTTTTAAAATTTTTTTTTTTTTTTTTTTTAGACATTAGAGGGCTTGAAATTTTATTTAAAATTTCCCAATTCAGAAAAATTTGCAATAAAAAATTTTTTTAGGGCCACCCCAGTTTGCGGGGCTTTGGGGGCCTGCATGTTAGATACCCCATAAAAAATCCCCATTAAGAAACAAACCCCCTTAACGTATTTACAACATTTTTTGGAAATTTTTAAAACCCCTTTTAGTTTTCACAAAATTAAAGAAAGTGGAGGTGAATTTCAAAATTTCCCATTTTTTTTGAGATTTCATATTTACCCATTTTTCCGGAATTCGGAAAAATGTGACAGGTAAATGAAATTAATTTTCAATTTCCCCGGTCTGCGTTTTTAGAGTTTTCCCATTGTCCCCCAGGCATTATTTGGCTCAACAAAGTCCCAAATGGGGAAGCACCTTTTTACTCGGGGGTTCATTTCAATTACGTTTTTATTTAGGCCCTTTTTTCAGGTTTGGGGACCCCCTAAGGTGCTAAAATTTAAATAAACACCCAAATAACCACATTTGGAAACACACCCTTAAAGGAATTTACCCAGGGGGGCTTTTGATTATATAGACCCCACAGGTGTTTCACAAATTTTTTCTAGCAAAGGCGTGAAAAGTAAAAAAAATTTTTTTTTTCCCAATAATCTGCAATTTTAGAAAAAAATGGTTTCACTTTTCAGGAATCCTGGAAAAAAAAACCCCCAAAATTTTGTTAAGAAATTTCTTCAATTTTGGCAATACCCCTGTGGGTGTAAATGCTGTTTGGGCGCATAGCAGGCGTAAAAGGAGGGGCGCTTTTTGGTTTTTGGAACGAAATTTTGGGGGGGCCGTCGCATTTGCAAAGCCCCAAAGTGAAAGAACGGGCCCAAAACCCTTTCCCAGAAGTCCCCCCTTTTTGGGTTTTCAACACCATCGGGGTTATCTAGGGGTGTACTGTGTTTTTGGGATGCACGGGTTTTCCCAATTTTTTTTTTTTAGCTTGGGCAAGAAAAGGGGGGGGGAAAAAAAGCAGTTCGTCATTGTTTTTTGAGTTCAATTTTTCGTTCGCCGTGCATGTAAATGATTATAAATTTTACTTGGGGGCGGTACATTGCTTTTATATGATTTTATTAGTTTTTTTTGTTTTATTACTTTTACAAGTAGAAAAATCTTAAAAAAAATTTGGTTTTTTTTTGTTTCCTATTCTGACGCCATAACTTTTTTATTTTGCTGTTGGGAGAGCTGTGTTTGGGTTGTTTTTTGCGGGGTGAGGAATTTTTTTTGGTCCCTTATGGGGGCATTTTGCTATTTCAAATTTTTATTAAAGGTTTTTTTTTGAGTGTTTTTGAACAAAATACAGCAATTTGGTAGTGTTTTTTTTTTTTTTTTTTTATAGCGGTACTGTACGGTATATATGACATGGTAGCTTTTCTCGCCGGTCATACAACACGATACCCAATTTTAAATTTTTTTTTTTTTACTGCTTTTATACAATAAAAAACTTTTATTTTAAACAGGAAAATACGTTTTTGATCACCATAGTTTTTAAACCATAATTTTTAAAAAATTTTTTTTTTGTGTTGGAGTTTAGGGACTTGTTTTTTGCGGAGGAGTTGAGTTTTTTTAAATATCATTTTGGGGGGACAATTTTTGAGTTTAAATCCCCTTTTTTTTGGGGGCCAGGGGGGAAGAAAATACTCAAACCTAGTAGTGTTTTTTTTTTTTTTTTTTTTAAAAGGGGTCACCGTGCATTTCCCTGATAAATTAGCTTTACTCTTTGGGTCCTACATTTGGCGAACCCTATTTATATGTTTTTTTTATGTTGAAGACTTTAAAAAAAAAAAAGTGTTTTTAGTTGTAAAAAAAATATTTATGCCGATCTTCGAGAGCTATACATTTTTTTTTTTTTTCCCTATACAGAGCTGTATAAACTTTTTTTTTTGGGGATGAATTGAATTTTTATTGGTACAACTTTGGCGTTTTAGGTTTTTGATCGCTTTTTATTCCCTTTTTTGCTGGGGATGAACAATAATCTTTTAAATTTTGTGATTGTTTTTTTTTTTTTTTTTTTACGGCGTTCACCCTTGGGGTTTAATTAAATGACAGTTTTTGGGCAGGGCGTTTCGCCCCGCTCGATACCAAATTGGGAATTTTTTTTTTTTTGATCTTTTTTTGGGGGGATTGGGGTTTTTAAAGGGGAAAGGGGGGTTTTAGTATTTTTATTTTTTTTTCGTGTTTGTGTTTTACTTGTTTTTTTACTTTTTTTTTACTTTTTTTCACTTTTGCAATTTTATTTTACTTTTCCCCCTAGGGGATTGAATGAGAGATTTTAGATCCTCTCATTCAATAGGAATCATGCATGCTTGTTGTATGACTGGTTCCCATGAAACGTCAGTCACGATGCCCGGGGGGTGCCCACAGGGACGGGCCGGGCGTGTGACGTCACAACAACCCGGGGGATTTCTCTGCCCTCCGTCTGTCTGTCAGAGGCAAGGGGCTGCCGGATCGCCTGTCCGTGCGTGCTGCCCCCGCAGAGACGCAGAGGAGCGATCCCCTCCGCGTTCTTTTAGTTATTGCGACCCGATGGTCGCATAATTACGGGTTTTCCGCCCCCCCCCCCCCCCACGGGCGATCCGGGGGCGGGGGCCCTGGTGCGGGGGTCCTTTAGAGTTCGCGCAACCTAGGACGTATCCATACGTCCGGTGCGTTAAACCCCCCAAACGACCTGGGCGTTTTTGGATACGCCCCAAAAGGGCGTTAAGGGGGGTTAAAACTCTAATTTTTTATGAACCCCAAACATTGTTGGGATAATACTTGAAAAACAAGGGGGGCAGTATGGGAAATTTGGTGCATTAAAATTCATTTTCTCATCTATTTTTCGTGTCAAATGCCTAAGTATGAAAAATGGTTTTTTTTGGTTAAAAAAGGTGTCTAAATTCCTTTTCACTTTGCCTTGTGTTTGCCGCATTATGGAATTTAGGGGGATAAGTAATGTCCAAACATTAATGGCTATAGATAGGTTGGAAAAAAAAGAAAAAATCATTAGAATAGCATGTCATGAATAAAAAACATGGTATGATCTTGCTTGGGAGAGCACAGGTCCGCAAACTGTGTGTGCGCCCCTTGCGTATGTAAATTTTAAAAAGGGAGGCACAAAAATAATTTTAAATTTTATGTAAAAATTTAAAATTGACAAGATCTCAGTGAGTTATTTAAAAGTAAAAATTTGTTTTAGTTTTTTTTAATCTTTACATTTATAGGATATATTTTATATTTTTGGGATATATATTTTTTTATTAATGTTAATGATACTATTTTTAATTAAAAATTTAAAAAGATTTAATTTTTTTTTTAATGTTTGATAATTATATAAGTTACTTTTTATTATTGTATGGTGAAATTTAGAAATATTGGGCTTTTTTTCCCCAAAGAAATTAGCTTCACTTCGACTCCCGGTCAGGGAACCCCCATTGAAGTAGGTCTGCCTTTAAGGGTAAA
>JAODAL010014361.1:0-87757 GCA_025379985.1 Phyllomedusa bahiana | reverse complement strand
AGGTTTAATAAAAGGTTTTTTTGGAAAACCTTTTCAATTCACCGGGTGGTGACTAAAAAAAATTTGCTGAAATTCACATTTAAGTGCAAGGGCCTCAATAAAACAAAGCTGAAGTGCGCAAAATTTGAAAAAACACGTATCGGAAATGTTTTCCCGGAAAATAAGAGGTTTTTTTGGCACCTTTCAATTTCACCTGTGGTGACAAAAAAATTTTCTGAATTTCCCACATTTAACTGCAATTTTAGACCCCATCAAAAAAGGGCGGGGCCTGCGCCAAAGTAAAAAAACCCAAAACTGAAATGTATTCGGATAATAAAGGTTTTTTTTTTTGGCACCTTTAAATTCACCTGTGGTGACTAAAAAATTTCTGTATTCCCATGAAAGTGCAAAGTGCCTCAAAAAAACAAACCCGTAGTGCCCCCAAAGTAAAAAAAAACACGTATCTGAAATGTTTTTGGATAATAAAAGTTATTTTTGGCATTTTTAATTCCCCTGTTGGTGACTAAAAAATTTCTGAAATTCACATTAAATTGAAAGGGGTTTCCTTTAAATGAACAAAGCTGTGGTGCCCAAAAGTAAAAAAACCGTATCTGAAATGTATTCTATAATAAAAGGAAATTTTGGGCACCTATCAACCTGTGCTGCCCTAAAAAATTTGGGCGGGTTTCCCCAAATTTAACTGCAAGGTGGCTATATCAAAAAGCGGGAAGGGGAAAAATTTTGAAAAAGAACCCCTTTAACGGGAAAGGGTAAACTGATAATAAAAGTGGATTTTGAAACCTAACAAAGAGCCCTTTAAATTTAAACAAAAAAGATGTGAAATCCTAATATGGGTTCGGGCCCCCCAATATCCAGGAAATTTTTTCAATAGAAAACTTTAATAAAAAAGTTTTTTTGCAGGGGAAAATTTCAAACACTAATTCTTGGTGAATTTTAAATCCAGTAACTTATAGAGTTTTGTCTGTTTTTTACCCCCGGGGCCCTTTCCCCCCCCCAAACTCCCCCCCCCGTCCCCTTTCCAGCGGAAGATCCCTCCTTTTAAAAAAATTCCCCAAACCAAACCAAAATTTAAAATTTTCCCAATCCTGTTTCAAACCCAAAAGTTGTAAGGATCACAGCTAACTGTAGAATTTTCTCTTTAAGAAAAAAAAAATTTTTCGCTGACTTTTTGGAACAGGCAGAGCGCACTCCTACTGGCAATGAGAGGGCTGGAAAACCGATCATGAACAGGAAGGGCTGTTCTATGAAAAAACGAGGTCAGTGTTTTTTCCCACCCAAATCACAACCATACACATCCGTCATGAAAATCGCACACAAACATCTCCCCCTGCTCTTTTTTCTGAAAACCCCTGTTTTTGTTTTGGCCCCCCAAAATACAGGAAGCGCCGAAAATGGCGCGATATTATTAGATAAATCCCAAAATTTTTAAAACCAAAAATTTGGGTCGCATGTTTCTAAAAATTTCGACCCAAACAAAAAAAAATTTTGGGGCCGTTTTTCAATTTTGGGTCGATAATAATCAAACAACACTATCCTTTTAAAATTTTTTTTTTGTTTCAAAACAGCCCCATTTTTTTCTTCACAATTGTCAAGAGGGGCTCAAGGGTGATGGTGCTGTCAGAAAACAGAAAAGGTGGGACACTTTTAAATGGACACAAAAGGGAAAAATGATTTTGTTTTTTGGGCAAGATTTTAAACATAGCAAGAAAATCCCTGTTTTGAAGAAAAAACCCTTTTTAATAAAATTAAAAAAAGAAAAAAAAGGGTCATGGTGGGTTTCCCAAACCTTTTTTAAAAATGTTTTTTCTAGGATTAAACTACAAAAAAACTTGCATGAACAGAATAGCGGGAAAAAAAATTCCCTCGAATTTTTCCCAAGGGGAGGAAAACGGGGGAAAACTTGACCAAAGTGGGTTTAAATTCAAGGACAGGAGTTTTGGAGCAGGGAAACAGAGAAAAGTACAGAGAAAATTTTTCCTCCAGCACTTTTGAGAAAAATGGGGAAAAAAAAATCCAAGAAAAAGGGAAACCTGGGGGGGAACGGAGCGTTAACCCCCAAAATTTTTTCCCAAGTGAACTAAATTTGGGTTCCGCACTCAACGGGGGGCCCAACCCCGCTACCCCGGGTCTTGACTGGGGGTCTGAGGAAGGTTTGGAGGTTTTCCCTTAAACCCCTTCCCGGGTTTCCCCCTCAAACTCTCGTCAGCACAACTGTTGACTTTTGGCGGGGGCATAAGGGCTTTTTTTCCCTGGGGTTTTAAATTTGATGACAGACCCAGCCGGGGCCCCAAACCTCCCCGGGCACCCATTTGTAACTCCGGGCCTGGCTGCTAAAACCTGCGGTTATTAATGACAACCACCGGCCTCACCGAAACCCCGGGTAAGTCTGTCCCGGCAGCGGGGACCTTTTCCCGTTAAAAAGATGGCTGGGGGCAGCACGGGGCTCCCCCACCTTTAAAGGGAAAAACAGGAGAGTTTAAATTTCACAAAAAAACAAAATTTTTAAAAAGGGTTTTTTTCTTTTGGGGTTTAAAGTAGGTCAAAAAGGGCCCCGGGGCTGGACAAAAATTTTTCAAAATTTTGAGGCTTAAAATTTTTTCTGGGGGGAGTCACAAGGGGGGTCCATCACCCCGATCCCCGGGGGTAGCCCGTCCCTAATAAAATGAAAAAAAGGATTTGGAGGAAAAATGAAACCATTGCATTTTTTTGGCCCTGAATCAGCCCCAAAAACCCAGGAGGGCAAATGCCCTTCTAAATTTAAAAAGATTTTTTGGGGGAGTTTTTACTTTTTTATTATTTAAAGGGGTGGCGAAACGAATTAACACATCTAAAACGGGGGTAAAACATCCCTTTTAAAAAAAAACTGCAGGGAGGGGTGAATTTGTTTTTTAAACCAACACTTGAAAAAAAAGCAAAATGTTAAAATTTAAAACTAAAAATAAAACTTCCCTAAATAAATTCTGAAAACAAATGCAGTTCCAAAAAATATACAAAAAGACAGTCCGTACAAAAAACAAATTTTCCCACTTTGTAAACTGGGGATCAAACGGGTTTAAGAGTCAGGGCTGGGCCCCAGGAAAAGGGACATTTAATGCCCAAATTAAAACAAAAAATGGGGGGTTTGAAAGAATTTTTTTTTTTCCGGGCCCATTTTAAAAAAATCGGGGGGCCCATGTGGGTTTTTTGGGGCTCATGCTGGGCCCCAAAGACAGGATAGCCAATGTCCATGAAACTAAAATGGGGGTTTGAAAGACCCTTTTCCGGCTTTTTTTTAATTTCTGTGGGCAGACGGGTTTTAATGGTCATACTGGGTTTAAAAAACCGGGGCCCAAAATCAAATTCCATTTCAACTAAAATGTGGGTTTGAAAGATTTCCTTTTTCCCCGGGCACTTTTTAAATCGGGGGCCCAATGCGGGTTTGGGCTAAATGCGGGGCGTTCCAGGAAAGGGAAAAATTCAATGTCCAGTTCAAGAAAAATGAGGGTTTCAAATAAAAACCCCAAGGGCATTTTTTAATTTGTGGGCCCATGCGTGGTGCAAAAACAGGGAATATAAATTTGGGTCGGGAATTTTTTTTCTGGGGTTTTTTTATAAACCTAAGTGTTTGCTTAAGATGTAACACTACCCAAATTTGACTGTTTTGGGGATTTTAAATTTTCCCCCAGCTTCTCCAGCCCTGATTGGGTGAAAAATGAAGGTGTTTTTGCTCTCCCATAAACTGTAAGGGAAAACGGCGATAATCTTTTAAATCGACATCGGATACCTTTTTTGAAATTCCGATATCCCCACTATCGGGCCCCCGAAAGAAGATAGTCAACGTAATCCCCTCATCACTATATGTTTCTTGGGTTTTAAAATTTAGAGGACATCTTTGGAGCCCAAAGGTTTTGGGCTCTTAAGGGGTCGATAACTGTAATTCACCCGCACAGGGTTTTAGTTTTTTGGGTTTTTCCCCCAAATTTTTTTAGTAAACATGAGGTCTTTCCAAAGCTGACGATCGCAGTCTGGTAAACTATAAACCCTAGGGAAAAAAGACCGCGTGAATGAAGGGGGGAATGTTTGGTTGACCTATATCTAGGACCGCTAACTGGGAGGTTAAATTTTAAAAAATTTAAAAAATTGGGGAAATTCAATTTAATAAAAAAGGCTACTACGTCCCAGAGGGTTTTTTTATTGGGAGAGCAACCCCGACCATACATGTTTGCAAAACCCTGCTTTCCCGCACTCTTCCAAACATAGGTTTTAGTAGGTTTGAAGATTTAGCTAACGAAAAAAAGGTTTAAATACCAGTGTAAGTGTATTTTATGCATTGTTTCCTTATGGTTGGAACATTTGGATAGTTTTGAGGCGGTAGTAAAAGCTTGTTTCCACAGGTCTAATGAGAATTTACAAGACAATTCTTTTTCCCATCTAGTCATTGGCGGAAATTTAACGGGATTCTGACCTTCGGTAATTAAGTTATATATTAAGGATAGACCTCTTTCGTAACCTCTTTCTTTGTGAATAAAATTGTAAAAGTCTCAAAGAACACCGCCAGTGTCCGGCCATCAAATGTTTTCGACTGTGTTACAGATTTGGAGTAATTAAAAAAAAGATTGTTGTAGAAAGGCCCCATTTTATTGAGAGGTCAGAAAATGAGTGGAGTTTGTTTTTTCGATATAATTGGTCTATTGTGGTAAGGTTGAAAGAAAAGTTCGGGTTCTAATAACTGATTGAGGTAATTGGGATGTCTTGTTTTCGAATAAGGATCCAGCCAATTGATATGACATATGACGACCAAACTTTAACCCCCCCCGCCCAAAATTTTTTGCCCTTTTTTGACTGCAGGGCCCCATCTGCGGCTTCCGTGCTGAGCCATGGGCATGGCCATGTCCCGGTTGCTGCTGCAGCATTCTCTGATGCCCCTCCCCAAAATATCCCTAGCCGGGCCCCTTTTCCCCGTGCGGCGACGACGGCGGCGTCTGCCGGCAGCGCTTACTCACTCAGTCCTGCTCTATCTCATCCACTCTGTGTGCACACGAGCACCCTCTAGGTCACACACACGGCAGTGCATGAGTATTTAAAGAGACAGTACTCAATTACCTGCCAATTAACCCTTAAACCCTGTTTGTATAAAAGGGAAAATTTCCAAACCTTTTGCTCCTGGTCATTCATTTGTTTGATCCTAAACCTGACCCGTTTTTTGCTGTACCTTGCTACTTAATCTCGATTTATCATGTCCCAGCGTTAAACCCTTTTGTTTTAAACCCGGTTACCCACGAATTTTCCCTGTGTTTTTGAATTGGCCCAGTTCTATTACTGCTTTTAAAACCCTTGGGGGAGCCTTCTGGAGGAAAGGGGGCCTCGCTGCTCCCCAAGGTGCATCTGCTTTTGCTGAAAAGGGATTTTTTAGCTTTCGCCAGCAGCCTATGCCCTTCCGTCCTCGCAAGCCCCACCTCGCCTTGTAACTGCACCCCAATGTCTACCTCACCAGACACCTGTGTTCCCTCAAGATGAACCTATGGAGGTGAATCATGCTCATCCCAGAGGAACGCACTCACCCGGCATTTTAAAGTTGTTCTATACTGGCCAGTCCTAGATCCCTGAAAATTCCCCTGCCGCCCAGCTCGCCCCAGAAACCCCAGTGCCATAGTGTTGTGGGGAAGGCCCCTGAATAAGATCCTCTCCCTTTCTGACCACGGGGGTCACTCTCAGTTTTGATTCTGGTACAAAATTTTAAGTTTTTGCTCTTCTGCACTCTGGTTCTTCTGAAAACTTTATCCACCCATCTTGCTAGAAAAGTTTTTTCCAGTCCCCCTGTTGGAAAAATACGCATTTCTCCTCCAACAATAATCCTGAAAGAACCACTGCCTACCATACCAACCCTCTGTCCTGCAATTGGAATTTCCCCGAGGGGGAAAATTCGTTCTTCATCCTGCCTATTACGTTGTTCATCCGTTGGGTATTGGGGTTCCCAGCATCACATCTGTCCTTGGTTTGGAAAAAAGGGTGAATTTATTCAGGGGGGAAACTATGATCATTTTCCCTCCCCCCATCTGGGGAATCCCGCCCACCCATTTCTCTACCCATTTCTGCTGTTTTGCCTGTTGCAGAACCTCTGCTTCCCAGATCCAAGAGGTTACCCAGGACTTGTCTGACATCTCCTCTGAAGACAGTTCTTGGGATACCGAGGAGGTGGTTACCCCAGGTTCTTTTCAGGGTACTGGATTTTCCCGGAGGGGAGGACCTTTGGAGAGAGCACTGTCAAAGTCTATGCCGAGGCTCCCGTGTTCAGTCGTGGGCATGGCCTTGTCCCGGCTGCTGCTGCGTTGTTCTGGGATGCCTCCTCACTTTACTCACCTGTTCCAGCACCTGTCTCCGCTGTGGTGGCGATGGCAGCACTTACTCACCAGCCCTCACTCTTGCACTCTGGCTGTCTGTGTGTGCACGAGCACCCTCTAGGCTGCGCGCGCGGCAGTGCATGAGTGGTTAAAGAGACAGTGCTCATCTACCTGCCAATTAACCTGTTTGTATATAAGGAACTTCCTGCCTTTGCTCCTGGTCAGTTCATTGGTGTTCATCCTAGAAGCCTGACTCCTGTTTGCTGTAGCTCTTGCTGACTTAGTTTCTTACCACATTAACCCTGTGTTAACCCCTGCTATCCCCACACCTTTCCCACTGTTCCTGAGGGGTTGTGCGTCTGCTCCTCCCGCTGTTTTTCCCCTTTCTGATCCAAGTCCATTAATTGCCTTGGACTCTGTCACCTGTCTACGGCTACACCTGCTGTGACCTTCCCCCATCCAATCCCGTCCTGCACTTCAGTACCAAACCCCGAGTTATACCACCCCCTTGCGGTGGCCCGAGTATCTGCAACCACTTTCTTTTCCTAGAAATGACACGACATGTGTCACTTTTATTGAGAAAAACATTTTGAACCCTTTACCTATCCTGTGATTTAGAGATTGTGTTCTTGTTACACATTGTCCTTTAAGTTAGTGAGAAATTTTGGTCCAAACAACCCTTGTTTATTTGTGAAAAATATCAAAAGATATGATATATGTGAAAAATTAGAAAATGTTGCCATTTTTAAACTTCAAAAATTTCTGCGTGTAAGACAGATAGTTATTCCACTCAAAATAGTTTTAACTGGCATCTACCATAAGTCCGCTGTAGGTTGGCATAATTTTTTAAATGTCTCTTTTTTTATGACATTAGTGTTCTTAGAAATTTAGTAGTCTTTTTTCACATTTTCAAGAAAATTTGCAAAATACATTTTTTGTAGGGAAGAGTCCAGTTCTGACGTAGCTTTGAGGGACCTGTGTGTTAGAAACACTCATAAATGAGTTTATCTAAGAAACTGCACCCCTTAAAGTAGCGTTTAGAAAGTTTGTTAACCCTTTAGGTATTTCACAGAAATTACAGCAAAGTGGAGTTGAAATTTCAAATTTACCAAGAACATGGTAGACGTGACCAGGAAAATGCAACTTAATATTCATTCCCGAGATTCTGCCATTTTCAGAGATATCCCATATGTGGCCCTAGTGTGCTATTAGGCTCAACCACAGGCCTCAGAAGAGGAGGAGCACCTACCAGACTTTGGGTCTCATTTTCAATATGATTTTATTTTTTTAGGCGCCATTTCAGGTTTGCAGACACCCTGAGGTGCTAACACTTAATAAACAACCCTAAAAAGACCCCATATTGCAAACTACTCCTTAAGGAATACATTCAGTGGTGTAGTGAGCATATTGACCTCACAGGTGTTTCACAAATTTTTTTAGCATTAGGCTGGGAAAATGAAAAATATTTTTTTTCCCAACAATCTGCAACTTTAGCTGAAAATGTTTCATTTTTACAATCCTGAAAAAAAAACACCAAATTTTGTTACGCAATTTCTTCCAAGTTTGGTGGTACCCTACATATGGGTGTAAACTGCTGTTTGAGCGCATGGCAGGGTGTAAAAGGGAGCGCTATTTGGGTACTGGAACGCAGATTTTGGTGTGTGCTATGTCACAATTGCAAAGCCAAGAACAGGTGAAACCTTCTAGAAGTCACCCCATTTTGGACTCAACACCCCTGATGGATCTCATCTAGGGGTGTATTGTGCATTTTGCGCGCACAGGTGTTCCATAGTTTTTTTAACATAGAACCATGAAAATGGAGGGGTGGGATGGAATGCACTTCTGCCATTGTTTTTTGGGTTTTATTAGAGCGTTTGCCATGCAGTATAAGTAACATAATAACTTTACTCTGGGGATTGGTAAAATTATAATAATATACATTTTATATAGTTTTTTATGTTTTATCACTTTTACACAATAGAAATGCGTTTTTATGTCATCATATTCTGATAATAACTTTTTTATTTTTCTGTATATGAAGCTGATTATGTCCTTGGTTTTTGCGGGATGAGTTGATGTTTTATTGGTAACATTATGGGGTTCATATGACGCTTTGATCACTTTTTATTAAGATTTTTGTAAGGCGTTTTGAACAAAATACATCGATCCTTGTTGTGTTTTTTATGCTTATTTTTAACAGCGGTCACTGAGCGGTATAAATAACATGCTATCTTTACTCAGCAAGTCAGTAAAATTTACAGCTCCCCAATTTTTTTTTTTTTTTATGTTTAACTGCTTTTACAAAAAAAAAACATTTTTTTCAAAAGGAAAACACTATTTGCATCGCCGCAGTCAACAGCCATAGGTTTTTTTTTTTTCGTGTAGGGGAGGTGTTGGGGGGGGATGATTGCGGGATGTTGATTTTTTTTATTGGTATCATTTTGGGGTGGACAAGGGTTTTTTTGAGGGTTTTTAAATCCTCTTAAGGGAAGCAGGGTGAAGAAAGTACTGAAATCCATGAAACCCCCCCAAAGAGGACAATGTGTACATGATGCTATAAAAAGAGGCATTCACTCTTCTTTCCCAGAGAGCATTGGGCTTCACTACCCAGCAGCCCTGGTTTGGTACATCAAGGAAAGGGGGGAGAAGAAGGAAGGGGGACAGGAGCGGGGAAGAGGCAAAAAGTGAGAAACTACAGAGGAGAGAGAGCTCTGAAGAAAACGAGTTTTCCCCCATGTTCCTGAAAGAGACGGGGCTATCGTGGGCCACCGCAGTGCAGAGCCCCACTTCCCACCCAGGAGAATCCTGCCCCCCCTCCAGGAAACCCCACACCTGAATGTACAGAGCGGGGGATGGAGCCATTCGTCAACATGAAGATGAGTAATGCTGGGAGGACTTTGCTGATCGGATTTGTACACTTGTTGTGGACTTTCTTGCCTGCTAAGGCTGAGATCTCAAATGCACCAACTTACCAAAAGACTCCAACGACCGCAGCAACTGGGCCCCAACGGTTTTAACGACGCTCCCTTGCGGCAGCCTTTTTGATTGCACTCTCACTGTGATTGATCATTTTAGGAGGGGGAAACTGACTGTATTTTTCTGGGGGATTACCTACGTAGGCCACCACGAAAAAAAAAGACAGAACTGTAACTCCCCCAGTAGGGGAGTATTTTGTACTTACTGTAGTTATTGATTTTTTATATGTTAAGTTTTACTCTTTTTTTCATTTTTTTCAATTCCCAAGCCACAAATACCTTTTAACCGTTGAAATAAATCTACTAAGAGTTTTATCCACAACTCGGGGAGTGTGTACTGACGTAGACAGGGGTTTCCCGAGTCGACCCCTTTGCAGAAGAGGAACCCCCTTTTCCTCAAAAAGGGAGAGCTGATACGAAGTTTTCGGGTGGAGGCACTGTGTCATAGAGAGGTGAGAGCGACAACAAACCCCGCCCAAGGGGGGTTGGCACAAAGGGGTGTTACAGTGGAGGCACTGCGAATCCAACCCAAACATAAGAGAGTAAAGCGAAAAACGCCAGGATCTCAAACCCAGAAGGAGAAGTTCTGTATGTTGAAAAGATGACATTATAAGGAACATACTTTGCTGTTTATGGTGAATTTATCACACCTCAGATGAACAGTATTGAGATAGTGAAAGGGCTTCAAAAAATTTTCAGCCTAAAGGGGTTGATCGTCAGAGGGGATCAAGAAGGCATTGACGCAGCCCTAATTGTCACTAAAAAGGGGTTTTAAGAGGGAGACTTTCCATCGTTATACTGTGCCATCAGAACAGGCCGAAAAGGGAAGATCATCGGGCCTGTGGGGCCTGCACAAGACCTGCATCAGGGGGCAAACTTTCAACAGAGAAGCTAATAGTGTTTACCACCTACCCCCTCTTTTTCAAGTCAAAAAAACTTCTCTACTGTTGATGTCTTTTTTGCACCAGGGAACGGTTGTCCCCAATTCAAAAATTTACAGCCTGAGGGGGGTATCGTCATCTGAGAACATTCCAGGTGCCATCCCTCCCCCCAGCGGAGAAACTTTATGAAACAGGGGAAAATGTTGCCCCCGGGTTCGGGAAGAGTGGCAGTGCACGGATGCGTGAAGAAGCAAAAAAGTAAGCTTTGAAGGGCCCAGCTATGGAATTGGTGCAAGCCCTTGGGGGAGCAAGCCACTAGCAACTCATCAAGACTATGGATGCTCTAGAAAAATGCTTTTTGGGTCCCCAGAAATGCCACTGACCTTTCTTTAAGACCCGCACTACCTACCAAAGCCAGGGAGAAGATGTCTCTATCTCACCCCGACAGACAACTGGTTCACAAAAAAGCCAAAAGGGGAGCTTAAAACCCCCCGTAATATTGACCAATGCCGTTAGACCAAATAACTGCGAGGACTTTAAAATCAAGATCCCATTGCCAAAGGCTGAGGTTAGTGATAAAGAGAAATTTTTCCTGTTCTTTCCATAGTTTTAAAGAAGGCGACAAGAGGAAGCCACTCCGCAGCTAAGAGCATCCTTCAAGAGAGTGACTACTGTGGCTTTGAAATCCGAGGCCAGTCGGCGAGAAAGGGGGCTTCTGAAGGTTATTGAGAAGCAGGGAACAAATTTCTCAAATTTTGACGGCTCAGGCTAAAGAATGGAAAAACGAAACGGTTTCTAAGCTAAACAGCAAAACAACATTCCCGAGAAGGCAATTGTTGTCAGCCAAAAATGGGTAATAAAGAGAGAGGGGTGTTTTGTTGTGGGAACCCCCAAAACCCCAAAGCTAATGGGGCCCAAAGAAGTGGGGGTTCACAAAAGTCCTTATCTCCTTCCCCTCAAGGATCGGGGTTTTGGGGAAACGGGAAGGGGGCAGTAGAGTTTTTCCCTTACTGCCCCCTTGCAACATCCCAAAGGGAAACTCTACACTCCCAATCCCCCCGCGTCGTGGAACAAAACCCCGAAGGTTAGTGGGAGCCTCCCCAGTAAAAAGCCTATATCAATGATCACCCCCCATACTGTGTTATTGGACAGCGGTCTCAATGTCAATCAATTTTTTAGAAATGTAAAAAAATACTTGTCAATTTTCCCCTAAATCCCATCTGGGCTTGTATTTGGGGATTAAGTGACAATACTTTTCCCCTAAGAGGATATGTGTCTATCACATTACGGTTCCCAAACTGTTGTTGAGTGGAAAAGGATACCCAAATAGCACATCGCCCCGAGACTGATGCAGACCGTCAGCGTACCTGTTTAGTGGGGAAAAAATGGGAAAACATTTTCCGAACACTACTCATGGTGTCGAAAATTGGAGGGCTGATTATTCCCAAAAAACTCAACATTCACCCAGTCTGTTTTTAACTTATTAAAGAAAGAACAAAAGGGGAGATTACATTCTGAATGTTTTCCCTCCTGTTTTGAAGGTAGCGACCTAGAGGGGATACAAAGATTGCTAATAAAAAGTATGATAAGCATCTGCCCCTTTTTTTCATTAGGGACTGGATCTTTGGCGGCACAGGAGTTGGCACCACATCCATTGACAATAAAACCTTTTTTTGAGAGAGTTCCCCCAAGGCACTCCAGCAGATTTGAGGATGTCAGGGAGCACCTAAGAGGTTTTTCTGGACAGGGATCATCATCGGGGTCCCCCCAGCCCAATTTTTTCCCCCTAGTGGTTTCCCTAAGAAAAAGGGGAAATTAAAATAGTGTGGATTATCGTCTTTGAACAACGCACTCACCACCAATATACTTTCCCAGGATGATTCGGGTGGGAGCACTGTGCAAAAGAGAGGAGAGCGAAAACACAACCCTTGCCCAAGGGGGGTTTTGGCACAAAGGGGGTGTTTCACTATAGGTTTTTTTTTAATTTTCTTTTTAAACGGGTTTTACTGTGCCGTATGGGGGTGACAATTATTTTACTCCTTGGGTAGAGACAATTATGGTAATTTATATAGTTTTTATGTTGAAGTGCTTTAAAAAAAAAAAAGTTTATTGTGTAGCTTTTACTATATAGGGGGAAATCAATCAATGAAGAAGCTAAAAAATTGCAAACAGACCTGGACAACTAAAATTTTTTGGGATCCACTTGGAAAATGAGGTTCAGTTTGGATAAATATAATGTTCTGCATTTGGGTAAGAATAATCTGCAGACATCATATATCCTAGGGGGAGAAAAACTTTGGAAACCCCTTGTTAAAAATCTGGTCGTTATTTTAGACACAACTACAAACAGCTTGCAGTGTAATCACTTTTCCTCTAAGGGAAGTAAGATATTTGGGGTATATTAAAATAGGCATGGGCCCCGTGGGGCAAGGATGTCATTCTACCCCGTATAAAGATTGTGCACCTCATTAGAAAATCTGTTCAGTTCTGGGCACCATTTATAGAAAAGATGGGAATGGGTAAGGAGAGTGCAAAGCAGCAAACCCAAAATTAAAAAGGGGAAGGAGCTTCTTAGTTATGAGGGGAAAGGTTTTAGAATTGAATTTTTTTCTTAAAAAGACAGCTTTGGGGGTAAAATATTAATTTATAAAAAAAAATAAATGGCCCTTCAAAAAGATGGGAAAAATTTTTTAAGAAAGCCCCCCTTAAAAAACAAGGGACTTCCTTCGGGCCCGAGGGAAAAAAGGGTTTTAAATCTCCAAGGGGAAGGGGGTTCTTTACTGTAAAACTTAAAATCGGGAATAGCCCCGCCTGAGGGGCTGGGCACAGCAGGAACATTGGAATTTCAAGAAAGGGTTAGCTAATACCTGAAAACAAAGAAACTAATGTGTATCTAGCTATTTAAAATTCTGGATCCAGTCTGTGGGGTTTCTGGGTCAGAGATTGGGGGGCTCTGCTGAGAAGATTTATTCTTGCCTTGGGTTTCAGGGCATTAACCATGGGAGGGTGCACTTGCTCCCCCCTTTATCCACATTTTACCCCTTGGTTGAACTTTTATGGGAAATTTTTTCAACCGTACTATGTAACTATGTAGCTATGTGTAAAACAATATTTATGCCTTGCTGTCTTCTGATAGCCATATCTTTTTATTTTTCCATATATAGAGATGTGTAAGAGGTTTTTTTTCTTTGCAAGATGAACTGAAGTTTCAATTGGCACCACTTTGCTGTTTATATGAGTTTTTGATCGCTTTTTATTCCATTTTATGTGCTGCGGGATGAATAAAAATCACAGTTCTGTGATTTTTTTTTTTTTTTTACAGTGTTCACCATGTGGGTTAAATAATATGACAGATTTATAGGACAGGTCATTATGCATATGGTGATTCCAAATAGTTTATTTTTCATCTTTTTTGGGGCGATTGCCGTTTGTAAAGGGGAAAAGGACGGTGTACGCGTTTTTATTTTATTTTTCGTGTTTATGTTTTACTGTGTTTTTACTTTTTCACCTTTTTTTCACATTTTCCCATGGTGGATTTTCACAGATCCTCAGATCACTGATACGATAGAGATCAGTACAAAGCAGAACGGCTCTGTACTGGTCTCTATGGCAACTGTCAGTCACCCTCCCTAGCAATGCCCACAATGCATTGCGGGACATGGTGATGTCACAGGCAGCCTGGATGTTTTAGTACGGCTCACTCCTTCTGTCCGTGCCTTAGCTTAGATTATGATAGATCGCGACAGCTAAGGGTTAATCACCCATGGCTGGAGCTCACTCTGGCGGCGGGTGATGCGACATGAGGCTAGCAGTAATATACCTCCTATGTCGTGCTCGTGCAGGGCTAGCTTGTGAGACCGTCGATGTCCAGGACGTACCATTATGTCCATTTGTGGGAGGGCACTTCCCGCTAGCACGTACCGGTACGTCCTATGTCGGGAAGGGATTAAACCTAGTCCAAGACTCACCAATTAAGAACCAATGAGAACTTCACCAGTACCTATGTTCCTACCCCTAGTAGATTACTCAGTAGGATGTTCATTTTCAATTAACCCTGCTGTAACACACGCTCCATGCTACTATGATATGTTGAGTCTTTGTTCAAATCGACCTCTGCGCACCAAATAATTTCACTGCTTCCACACGGTTCCACCGATGTCTGTCGCACCTGCATACTCTTCCGCACAGCTCTGACTGTATGTACAGTCCAGCGCTTACACACTTATTGTCAGTTATACAATCGTACAATATGCCTAATGTTCTCTAGGTTACCAGTTGTACACAGATGAGGATGAAGAGAGGGGTAAAGGGACATTTTTAAGTTTTGTTTCCCCCTACTAATAAAGACTTTTTCTCATTTCAGGCTACCACTCTTTCAAGCAAGTGCATTTGCATTTTTGGTGCCTGCTCGAGCCATACTAGCTCTGGATAAGTGGAAATGTCCTCCTGAAGGTAAAGAGCTTTTTTCATGAAAATTGTTTGATTCTCAATGTATTATTTCTAAGAATGCATAACAGGAAAAAATACACCTCTTTGTATTATCTAAGGAAACATAAACATCCCCCAAAAAGAGTTAATGCAACATAACAGTAGAACATATAGTGTTCAGTGTTTTGACTTATTTGGTATAAAACAATCTCCCACTATATATTCTTCAGGCCTGGTAAATGATATCATTAGTGGATAGTACAGCTATGGCTGTTTCTCTACATTCAGTTGTAAACATACGGTGGGTTGCAAAAAATATTCATCCCCTTGAACGGTTTCTCATTTTTTTAATGTCACAGCCACAAACTTACATGTATTTTATTCATATTTTATGTGATAGAGCAACACAGAGTAGCAAGTATTTATTAAATGTAAAGAAAATGATATGTGCTTTGTGTGCATATTGTCCTGATTCATGCCACCGCCTCTGTCTTGGACTGTGACGTGTTCGTACCTGCTCTGCTTCCACTGCAGCCCGGTCCCTGCTAGTATACTTACCCATCCCGGTTCCGTTGGCGATGCCTGCCAGCACTTAGTACTCACCAGCCCGCGCTCCTGCTTCCTGGCATCTTGTGTGCATGTTGGCGCCTCCTAGGGCACGCGTGGCACTGCTGTTATTTAAAGGGACAGTGTCATAATTACCTGGCCAGTGACCTTTTGGGATATAAGGAACTTCCTGCCCTTGCTCAAGTATCAGTTCATTGTTGTCTATCAGAGCTCATGACCTGCTCCTGGGTTCTGCTGTTCTAGCGTTAACCCCCTGAGATTCCTGAAGTCAGTCCATTATTGTCCATCAGAGCTCCTGACTTCCTGGCTGCCGTTATCTGCTGTTTCTGCACCTGTGTTTATTCCTGTTGTTCCTGCCATTGCCTCAGTTCGCTACTCCCTGCTGTTATCTGCTGCTGTACCAGTCTGCTACTCTTCTGGGACCTGTAGTCCTCCTCTGACTATACACACCTGTTATCACTGCACTGCTTCCAGTGTCCGGTGTCCCTGTCCTGCACTTCGGCTGTCACCGCGGGTAGCCACGTCAGGGATTCCCCACAGCAAAGTCTGTTCCAGCCTGGGGGCTCCTTAGACTCCACTCCCTAGTGTGTGACTCCATCTATACCATCTCACAGTGGATCCACACCTGGTACCCGATGATCGACTTACAGAATGAACTGACCATGGATTTCACCGTAGTGACCCTGCGTGACCTGTCTGGCTCATGGATCACCCAGAGCATCAGTACCGTCTGGCTCATGGTTCATCCAGAATGTCAGTACCCCTCTGGCTCATGAATCACCCAGAGCGTCAGTACTGTCTGGCTCATGGATCACCCACAGCGTCAGTACCCGTCTGGCTCATGGTTCACCCTGAGCATCAGTACCCATCTGGCTCATGGTTCACCCTCACTGTCAGTACCCATCTGGCTCATTAGTTTGCCCAGAGCTTCAGTACTCGTCTGGCTCATGGTTCGCACAGAGCCAGTACCTGCTGGCTCATAGTTTGCAAAGAGCTTCTGTACCCATTTGGCTAGTTTTCCTGCCCCGAGACACCCACTTATTTTTGTCTAGTGCCCCGTTTGTTCCTCCCATGCACATCCTTATCTAGGTTTTCCCGGTACTGGCTACAACTCAGCCTCAAGTTGAGATTTGGAATGCCCCTATAATGTTTCAGGCCCCTGATCTATGTGGGATATCCGTTCTGGGATTTGGAAGAGGGGGCTTTAAGGGGGGGGGGGGCTGTCACGATTCACGCCACAGCTTCTGTCTTGGACTGCGACTAGTTCTTGCCTGTTCTGCTTCCACTGCGGTCCTGTCCCCGTTAGGGCTTGTTCACACGACGCTTTTGTGATCCGTTTTACGGGCTTTTGAGGGCTCTCCTGCACTGCGCTTTTCGGATCCGCTTTAAGAATTGACATGTCAATTCTTCTTGCGTTCTACACAAGTGAAAGCCCATAGGAGATACTGGGGTGCGCTTTTGGCACCTGTCCAAAAGCGCTCCACACCCTGGGCACGTATCAGTAGCGCTTTGCTTCCTGAAAGCGGATGCGAAAAGTGCAGTGGGCAGCTGGACGGGGGATCGGCGGTGTGCGGCGGCTGGACAGGGCATCCGCGGTGAGCGGCGGCTGGACGGGGCATCGGCGGTGAGCGGCGGCTGGACGGGGCATCGGCGGTGAGCGGCGGCTGGACGGGGCATCGGCGATGAGCGGCAGCTGGACGGGGCATCGAAGGTGAGCGGCGGCTGGACAGGGCATCGGCGGTGTGCGGCAACTGGACGGGGCATGGGCGGTGAGCGGCAACTGGACGGGGCATCGGTGGTGAGTGGCGGCTGGACGGGGCATCGGCAGTGAGCGGCGGCTGCAGGGAGATGGATGGCTGGCTGGGAGGTGAAGTGCTGCAGGGGGATGGATGGATGGATGGCTGGCTGGCTGGGAGGTGAAGTGCAGCAGGGGGATGGATGGCTGGCTGAGAGGTGAAGTGCTGCAGGGGGATGGCTGGCTGGCTGGGAGGTGAAGGGCTGCAGGGGGATGGCTGGCTGGCTGGGAGGTGTGGGGCTGCAGGGAGGGTGGAGATGAGATGAACAGGCTGTGCAGGGATGGAGGAGATGAGATGAACGGGCTGTGCAGGGATGGAGGAGATAAGATGAACGGGCTGTGCAGTGATGGAGGAGATGAGATGAACGGGCTGTGCTGGGATGGAGGAGATGAGATGACCGGGCTGTGCAGGGATGGAGGAGATGAGATGAACGGGCTGTGCAGGGATGGAGGAGATGAGATGAACGGGCTGTGCAGGTATGGAGGAGACGAGATGAACGGGCTGTGCAGGGATGGAGGAGACGAGATGAACGGGCTGTGCAGGGATGGAGGAGATTAGATGAACGGGCTGTGCAGGGATGGAGGAGATGAGATGAACGGGCTGTGCAGGGATGGAGGAGATGAGATGAACGGGCTGTGCAGGGATGGAGGAGACGAGATGAACGGGCTGTGCAGGGATGGAGGAGATGAGATGAACGGGCTGTGCAGAGAGGAGAGGGAGAGAGAGAGAGGGAGAGGGAGAGGGAGAGAGAGAGAGAGAGAAAGAGAGAGAGAGAGAGAGAGAGAGACAACGGATCCAAATAAAGTATCAACTCTTGCGTATTTCGGATCCACTTTCAGATGCAGTTTTCACTCCTCAAAAACGGATCCGTAAAAAGGATCCAAAACGTCGTGTTAACAAGCCCTTAGTATACTTACCTGTCTCCTTTCGTCCCTGTTGCGACGCGCATAAGTGTCCGGCGGTGGGGTCTGCTGGCACTTATCGCACACCAACCCTCGCCCCTGCTTCCTGGTGTCTTTTGTGTGCGCTGGGGCCGTCTAGAGCACACGCGTGGCACTGCTCTGTTATTTAAAGAGACAGTGTCACAATTATCTGACCAGTGAACCGCAACCTTTTGGAATTTAAGGAACTACCTGACCTTCTGGCTGCCATTATCTGTTGTTTCAGCACCTGTGTTTATTCCTGTTGTTCCTGCCATGGCATCAGTCCGCTGTTAACTTCTGCTGTACCAGTCTGCTACTCTTTTGGGACCTGTAGTCCTCCTACTACCACTGCTACCTCCGCTTCTAGTAGAACCTGTTAAGAAAGTATAGATCCTTTAAAAGACAGCACTATGTTGTATGATATTATATTACCTCTGATGAAGCGCTTTGTGTAGCGCGAAACGCGTTAGGTTTTTATCTGTTGTTTTTTAATCGTGCGAAGGATAACTCCTCTGCATGCTTTTTAAAATAAATCGGATAACTTTTAAATAATTTCGCCTGCATCATTGGCGTTCTTTAGAGATATACATGTGCGCTGGATCCATCATTTTTTTCTCTATATTTCTAATTTTCAAGTCTTGTCACAGATCCTTAATAGGATTTAGGTCTGTAGTTTGGTCCATTTTAACACATAAATATGCTTTTATTTAAACCATCCCATTGTAGGTTTGGTTGTATGTTAAGGGCTGTTGTACTGCTGGAAGGTGAACTTACGCCCCAGACTCAAATCTTTTGCAGCCCCTAATGGCTTTTCCTCCAGCATCCAGTATCTATCCATCTTCCCATTAACTTTGACTAGCTTCCCAGTCCATGCTGAAGCAAAGCCTCCCCACAACATTATGCTGCCACAACCATGCTTCAAAGTGGGGATGGAGTGTTCAGGTAGATGTGCAGTGTTGGCTTTTCTTCACACATAGCATTTGGCATTTAGGCCAAGAAGTAAACTTTTTCATGTGAGCAGGGCCCCTACTTCCATGTGCTGGCTATGTCCCCAACAGAGCTTTTTGCAAACTGCAAACAGGACCTCTTATAGCTTGCTTTCAAAAATGTCTTTCTTCTTGCCATTCTTCCACAAAGGCCAGATTTATGGAGTACATGACTAATAGTTGCCCTGTGGACAGATTCTCCCCTCTGAGCTGTGGGTGTCTACAACTCCTTCAAAGTCACCCTGGTCCTCTTGGCTGCTTATTAGTGTTATTATTGTCTGAGCTGTCAGTTTAAGTGGCGGCCATGTCTTGGTAGGTTAGCAGTTATGCTATACCCCTTCCATTTACGGATGATGAATTGAACAGTGCTCTGTGAGATGTTCAGAGTTGGGCCATTTTTATTAAAACCTAGCCCTGCAATAAACTTTACCATAACTTTATCGCTGAGCGGTCTGGTGTGTTCCTTGGCTTTCATGATGCTGTCTGTTCACTAATATATATATGCATGCCAGACTTTTCAGTTTTTTGATTTGTAAAAATTTGGAAAAGCACATATTGTTTTTTTAAAACTTCACGAATAACAAATAAGCTATCAATAAAATACAGTTAAGTTTGAGGCTGTAACCTATATAGTTACATAGTTTAACTCACGTGTTATACCAGCTCTACCTCCACGCCTCTTGTAGGTATCCCAATGAAGGTGACGGTGAGGAGCTAACCACGCTCCGCTGCAGGTAAGCTTGTGTAGAAAATTAGGAAACAAACTGGTCCGCACCAAAATCCTTGGAGTATTTCAAAAGGCTTTACTCATCCAATATAGATTAAAATTCAGAGAACAAGGACATCATAAGACAGGTTGTTGAAACTGTAACAACCAACGTGTTTCGATCTATACCATCTTAATCATGGCTATAACATCTTACAAATTACCAGATTTATATATGGTCTACAATACACGTCACAGTTCAACAAACTTTATCAATAATAAACAATACACAACAATAAAAACAATTATATTATATCTATTATAAAAAGAGAAGAAAAGGGAGAAATACTACATTGCATAATCAATAATGTAATACCAAATCCGATCTATAATTGAAACCTTTCGGGTGAGAAGTATTTAAATATAAAATCCAAACTGCTTCTCTGTTGAGCAGCGCACATCTCCAGTCACCCCCTCTAGCTGGTTTATTAACCTTTTCAATCCCTGAGAATCTAAAAAAAGTTTAAGTCACCTCCATGTTCATAATAAAAATGTCTAGAAACATTAGATGAATTGCTAGTGTGCAAATTTATGGCATCTCTAATGTGTTCTTGTATCCTAATCTTTAATTTTCTTGTAGTACAACCTACATATGACTTTTCAAACTGGTTACATGTAATACAATCCACAACATAAGACATATTACAGTTAATAAACTGTTTTATAGTATATGGTTTATCAAGTAAATCACCTTTTATTCTTTTTATGCTCTTTACAAATTTACACACACTGCAACATTTATTAGAGCATTTGAAAAAAACGCGACACGATAACCAATTATCGCGGTTACTCCCAATAGTCTGAACTAGACTTGGTGACAAAAGGCTACCTAAAGTGGATGTTTTGCGAGTAGAGAACCTACAAACATCTTTCAAAATTAAACATAAGACATCATCTTGTTCTAAAATAGGTAAATATTTTTTAATTACAGTTTTCACTTGTGAAAATTCTTCACTGTACGTTGTTACAAAAGTTGGGATGTTTTTACTGTTTATATTTTTTTGTGAATTCAAAAGATGAGCTCTAGTTTTATGTTTGACTATATTCTTTTCCCTACTTAGCATCCAATCAGGATATCCACGATCCTGAAGGCGTTCACATACTTAAGATTCCTCTTTTAAAAACAATTAATCAGTAGAACAATTACGTTTGGCTCGATATAGTTCACCTACAGGAATAGATTTAATCGTATGCATTGGATGACATGAATTAGCCTTCAGGATCGTGTTACCTGCTACATCTTTTCTAAAGGTATTTGTAAGGACAGAATTAGTGCTAAGATCAGCTTGCAACCACAAATCAAAAAACGAGATGGAATTTTGATGCCAATTAACAGTAAAGTTAAGATTCCTGCATTAAAAATTCAAAATTGCCCGGGCAAAGTGGGGCAGGGCCGGGCAGAACACCAGCCCAAAAATTGAGGGAAAATTATCGCAAAAAAGGGGCCCGTTCCCCACACAGGGTCCAACTTTGAAGGGTTTTTGTCCTCAAAAAAAATATTGGGACTCGCCCCAACCTTTGCCACAAAAATTTTTTTGCAAATGAGGGCAAAAATTTCCAGAAAATACCAGTTTCCTTTCACGACTAAAATTTTCAAAACTTTATTTTCCTCCTTATAAATCCACTTGTTAAAAACAAATCCATATCATAATCCTGCACATAGGCTAAACCCCCTGGTAAAGTAACTGGTTTCTTTTCACTGTGTCCACTCCTTCGTGCAAGGGCGACGCAGTGTCTAAAAAAAATAAAGGGTGCTGATCCCCTTTTTCTCGGTTAAACACTTCCGCAGCACTTATAAATCAGAAGGGTGTACTAAAAACCCGGGCCCAAGGGTCAAGAAACCTAGGGGACCCAATGTAAAAGTAAATACAAAAAGTTTTAAAATGTAAAAGTATTTCTACATCTTTAAAAGTCTGATTATCTTAAAAAAAACATCATTCCCCCAACTCCTAAACACGTAGAAAAATAAAATTCCAAACGCCAAAATTGCATCTTTTGATCATTTCACATCCCCTAAGAATTGGAATAAAAAGAGATAAAAAAGTTGCATCTATCCCAAAATAGTAGCAATAAAAAGCACACTTCAGCCTGCAAAAAATACATCCTCATTTAGATCCATAGGTGAAAGTACAAAAAAGTCATCGATAATAGAAAATGGCACTGTAGCGCAAATTTAAAAAATAGAAAATAGTTAGATTTTTTTGACAGTACTAAAACTGTCAAAAAAAGTGAGGGGAATGAACTGTGAAATCCTAATACTCAAGGAGTGCTATGATTTTATCATATTTGCGGGGCATACTTGGGACACATTGCAGTGCAATTACGCCCTGAAGTACGCCCCGCAATTATCTGTGTGAAAACCCTTAAACTGCAAGTTTTTCTTTTTGTCTCTCAAATAAACAAAAAGGGGCTGTCACACAACAATGTTTAGGTCAATTTAAACACTGTTTGGGGATTTTGAAACCGTTTGAAATCCAACTGTAAAACTTTCCATACACTCAATAAAAAACCGATCATATCTTTAAAGACTCAATTTTAACAGGTTCATTTCAAAACCGACGTTTTGCAAAAAAAATGGGAAAATAATACTTCCATCAATTTCTGATGGGAAAAAGTACTAATTAAAGGGGGTTGTTTCCCCTACAAGGGTTGCTTTTTATTTAAAGATCTGCAAAAACAATCACTAACATGTCCACCCATTTTGAAATTCCCTTTTAGGGGGCTCAGCTCCTCATCCAATTTCAACCTGTTTGATCTATCCGATAGGCTCCAGCACTGGGGCACGCACAACCGGGTACTACTGCAGCCTATGGAAGCAAATAAACACGCCCCTGAATTTAAAGGAAACCAAGAAAAAAGGATGAATCAATGTATGAACAACCCCTTAATTTAATTGCACAAATCTGAAAATCAAAATAACTGCCAAAAAAAAAAAACCGACTGTAAAATACGAATATTTGTCTTTCCCTGTGGACCACCTAAAAATTATAACTAAAAGGAGTTTAGTCCCTTTTATAAAAAAAAAAAACATTCTGCATTGTAAAGAGATATTGTTTTAGGATACTGTCCAGTGTATGTGCTTTATAAGCATCACCACAGCTAAGTTTGTTTAATTCTCATATTTTCCCTTAAAAATCTATTATGTTTGCTTTCCCCGTTTTTGATTTTGAATTTTAAGGGGAAAGGTACAAAACCATACGAAAAATGATTGCAAATATTCTCTCTTGGAGGAAATGTTTTATATGTCACATAATTAAATATATTTCCTTCCAATGTGGGTGTGGACATTTAATGATTGATTTGTAACGGATTCCTGGATGAAAAACTCTCTGTATGTCAGCTACTGGCAACTTCTCATCTTCTCCGAGGCCTTTAATTCTTTCTACCTGCCATGGAGCTCATGTGGCCAGTGCTGCAGCTAAAGGCCCATGGCATTGATACAAAACTTAAGCTTGCCACCCCACTCACTGGCAATATTCCTTTTAAGGGCTTGTCCCCACAGCACAGGTTATTTGTCGGTTTTTTAGACAGTTTACGGTTTCACAAACCGTCTGAAAACTGACAAGCAAAAAAAAGACCAACCGGTATTTGGTCTTTGCCTTGTAAACGCACCGTAAGTCTTGTAGCTAGAAAGTGGAAGTTTAGGACCTGATTTCGGGACGAAATTAGTTAAATGCTGGGTTGGAGGGATTCAAATGTATATATATATATATATATATATATATATATATATATTATATATATATATATATATATATATATATATATATATATATATATTATTTATATTACATATAAAATATAGATAATCACAAATACTATATGCGAAGTTTGGGTAACACATGGTATAGAAATTTTTTGTGACCTGACAATGATAAAGATATGCCGGCAGTTGTTGTGTCATATCTAGAATGGTTCAGGCCTTTCAGGTCAACACAGTACTATTGTAACACAGGCACAATACACAATGGCATTCAGTGACTCTTAAGTGATGTATTCTCTGTAGTCATTCCTTTTCCAGCCAAATCTTGTCTCTGCAGAGTTCTCCGCCCAGACATATTTTGCTCCATACTTTTGCAGCAGATCTTCAGTCTCTATACGAAGACAAGCTCCTCGCATTGCAGCACCTAAAACAACAACTCCACCACCTGCACCCCCTGAATATAATGATGACACCAGCTATGCCTTCTGAAATAAATAATAATATGCACTGTACCCCCTAAAATTATTTGCGTTACCTCTGAACCAGATGTTATTTTTAAAACTATGCTAATTGACCCACCCAAAAATACACACACAGATAGAAATGTCAGATTTCTGCAAAATATGGCAGATATGTAATGGATTACCAAATTAGACGTTTGGTATTGCCACAGGAAGGTTTAAAAGTGCTCCCTTCGCTGCCCTGCAAAAGGTTTTTAAAAGGCTACATTTGGGTGGTGTACTTCTTTTTGAGTAATCATTGGCTGATGCACATGTCTGTATGAGGCACTTGAAGACATTTTGCCCAGTTTACAAACTTTGAGAGCGTGTTCATCTTACAGTTTTCAATCGGAAGGTGTGCAAATTCAATGTTTACAGGCGAATCCGCAAACCTCGGACAGAACCGTTCCATAAAACCACTGAAAAGACGATAAACAGAATCGGATCAGCATTGTACCACTGTCGCCTGGACGTGCTTTTAGGCCTTTTTGACCAAGCTGCTAGGAGGCATGGGGAGCAGTGGTTATATAAGGCAAGGAAACATGGTCAACATTCTCTAGATAGCTCAGACAGACCACCATTAGAGAAGATTGCTTGATCCACTGTTAGACGCTCCTAATCAACTCATTACCTGCATTAAAGACAGCTGTCTTAAATGGGCTATAAAAACATACATAAGATGCTGAGTGAGAAGGAGACAACTGTTGGTGCAGTAGTAAGAAAATGGAAGAAATACAAAATGATTGTTAATCGACAATGATCTGGTGCACCAGTAAAATCTTCACCTCATGGATACAATCCATGAAAATAGGAAGGTAGAGAGATCAGCCTAAAACTACATGGAGGAACATTATAATGATATCAAGCAGCTGTGGAACCACAAGTCACCAAGAAACCAGTTGGTAACAACATTGCGCCATAATTGTTTAAAATCCTGTCAGTGCCAGCAAAGTCCCCCTGCTCAGAAGGCACATGTGCAGCCCCTTTTGAAGATTTGCCAAAGAACACCAGATAATTCTGTGAGTGAATGGAGAAGGGCTGAGTCAGATGAGACAAAAATTGAGCTCATTGGGGCATTAACCAATTTGGATCGTGTTTGGAGGAAAGAAATGCTGGCCAATGAACCCAAAGAACACTGTCCCCACTGCCAAGCATGAAAGGAGGAAACAATAAGTTATGGGGGGTGTTTCTCTGCTAATGGGGCACAGACTACTTCACCTGCATCAATGGGAGAATGGATGAGCCGATTACCGTAAAATCTGAATGACAACCTCCTTCCCCTCCGCCAGGACCAAATGGGGTCGTGACCTTGGGTCGTCCCAGCAAGACAATGGCCCAAAAAATACAGCAAGGCAACAAAGGAGTAGCAAATAGAAGCACATTTAAGGTTCATGGAGTGGCCTAGCCAGTCTCAAGACCATAGCCCATATAAAACAAAATGAAAGCAAGTTGAGGTCTGAGTTGGCCAATCGCAGCCTCAAAATCTTAAAAGAATAAGATGATCTGCATAAAGTAGTTGACCAAAATTCCTCCTGACATGTGCCGCAAACCCTCATCAACAACAACAAAAACACGGTTAGCTGTGCTTGTGCCAACAAGGGTATCGCCACCCAACAAATATCCTTTTTGCCAATTAAATCAATATACTTATTTCACCAGCAAAATCAAAAAAAAATATAAAATTATTATACAATGTGATTTTCTGGATTTTTATTTTTATATTCTAGTCTCTTCCAATTTTAGAAATTAACCTACCCTTTAAAAATTATAACTGCTCATGTCTTTGTCAGTGGGCAAACTTACACAATCAGCAAGGGATCAAATAATTATTTCCTTCACTGTAAGGGAAGGGGAATGCATAAAAAATACTGGTAGGGGTTCATTATAAGTCTCAGAATATAATGTAAGCGAAGACAAATTGACAAGGCAGCAAATCAGAGTGAAGTAATTATTATCGAGAATAGTGATGAGCGATTACGTTGACTATCGTCATCGGGTCGATAGTCGATATCGGCAAGTAACAATAAGATATCCGATAGTCGAAAATAGGATTATCGCCGATGGGTGACCCCCCCCATTAAAAGTCTATGGGATAGGAACAACACCTTCATCTTACACCCAAAGAGGGATGGGAACTGGAATAAACATCCACAACAGTCAAATGGATACTTGCTACTTCTTATGGAACACACTAGTATAAAACCACAGAAAAAAAATTGCAGACCATTACACTATGCCATGTCTGCACCACAGCATGACCCTTGAAACCATTCATGACCCACAAATTAAAAAGTGCCAAAGGCAGTATGATTTGAAACATCATTATTACTTGAACTGACATTGGAATATCCCTGTCCGGAACCAGCAAGAGCCCCAAACCAGGTAATGACCCCAGATTCAAAAGGTCCGAAAAAGGAGTCTTTCACCAACATTTAGTTAACAGGACATTATTAACTATATCTGTCCTGTAAACCGCAGTATGACCATAAAACCTTCTGACCCACAGATTAAAAAGAGCTGGAAAAGGAGTCTTGAAACTCACCATTTTAGTTGAACTGGACAATTACTATAACCTAGTCCCTAACCGCAGTAAACCAATTAAACCTGTCTGAAGACCCCCAAATAAAAAAGTGCGCGAAAACGAGTCTTTGTACCACCATATTAGTTTGCACTGGACATTAACTATATCGTCCTGTACCGCAGAAATGACCAATAAACCTGTCTGACCCACCAGATTAAAAAGTGCCGAAATAGGAGTCTACCAACCACCATTTTAGTTTCAACAGGACCATTGACTATAACCTGACCTGGCCACAGCATGGGAGCCCCCAAACTGCATGAACCCCCACGATTAAAAAAGTGCCGGAAAAAGGTAGTCTTTTCAACCACCATTTTAGTTCACTGGACATATACTAAAACCTGTCCCTGGGCCCACAGCATGACCCCTAAACTGTTTTGACCCACAATCACAAATTGGCACTATGCATATTTTAACAGTGACTAGTCACTTAGTTTATATATAGGTAACGACCATATGTTTACAGAATTAATTTAGGAAGTTTTATTTATAGTATTACAAGTATTATCAGATTGCTTTTATTACAAGTGAGATAACATACAAACATACACCCCTTCCTGCAGTTTTTACAAGGTATTTGTTTTAACAACGTGTAGAATTGTTAATTCGTCCGCACACCCCCATAAGTAATAAAAATGTCCTAATCAACCCCCCAAACACTTCTTAGATGAGAAGACATTTGCCTCCTGGCTTTCTGATAGGATTCCCAGCCAATCAAAACCAATGTTTATTAATTTTTCTCCAATCCTTCTTCAGTGATTAGGGACAGACTTCCCTCCCTGGAGATCAAAAGATGCGACCCCCATGGTGACTCCAGCCCCAGAAAATTTAAAGCTCAAATTGAGCAATTTGTGACCAGCCCTGGGGCCCCTTTTTGGACACTAATTAACCTCACAGAATCACCTTTTCAAAATCATTTATATTTATAGAAGAAATTTGAAGCTCTCCAGAATGCCCCTTAACGGTGAGAGCCAGTGCAGGCCGTCCGCCATCTGTTAATCACGGAGGTCCATCTGCCAGCCGCCAGACTTACAGTGGGTGCGGTGAGAGCCCAGGCTAGCGTCTGTTCATCTATTAACACGCAGGTCAGCTGCACGTTCCTGAGTTACAGTGGTTGCGGTGATAGGCCCAGGCTGCGTTCCGTCAACATATTTACACGGAAGAATAAATGCCATAAGACGGCAGCAACGAAACAGTTGTGCGAAGCAATGTGCGGAAGTGTGATAGACCTCCCGAGCCTTCCTCATACATAGTCAATGAAGCCTGGGTAGCGCTTGTTCCCCAGCCGTATGATGAGGACAAATTGAGCTTCACATTGGAAATACTGGTGTTAACCGCTCCTGTTTCCACCCAGGAGCCCCTTTTTTCTGCATTCTTTTCTCATATTACACAACATGCTGGAGAAAATTTCTCTTTCTATGTTCTCTGTCCTGCTCCATACTCCATGTCCTCTGAATCAACCTACATCTGTCAAGTCTCCTGTACCTCCCTTGTACAATTCAGAGAATTATTTTTATTACCATCAATTTTGTACAACAAGTTTTTAGTAGTTTTAATTCAAGAACACAGTTTTTAAAATAGGAATTGAATCCCACATGTCTGATTTTTTCTCATTTAAATTGTTATTAGAATGGGTTGTCCTCAAAACAAGGGATTGCTAGGCTATGTTAAAGATCTCCTAGCAAAAACAAGTCATTTTGCAATATGTGGTCCCAATAACAGTGTCCTACCTAATCCTTGTTTCTGACAGCACCATCACCCTGAGCCACTCTTGACAATTGGTGAAGAACAAATGTCAGTATAGAAACAACATTAGTTACAATAGGACACTGTATTCTAGCTGCTTTCACAGCAAAATGCCCCCAAAATTCAAAACAGACCCAAGAGCCATTTTGACAATTTGGAAGGAACAAATGTCTGTTAGAAACAACATTTTTTTTATAAACATGAACCTGTAGTATGGCTGCATGTACACAGCAAAATGCACCAAAAAAATCAAACATGACTCCCTTGAGCCACTTTTGAAATTGTGAAGAACAAATGTCTGTTAGAAAAACAACCATTCTTTATATAGAATAGGACCTTAGTGTTCTGCATTTCACAAAGTCACATGACCCCCAAAAATTATAAAAATGACTATCTCACCACTATAAAAAATTGTGAGCGGAGAATGCCCTCAAAAAGCCACTTTCTGTCCAAAGACCATGATTATTGCTGTATCTCACAGCGATCAATGACCCCAAAAAAAAAAAAATATTAATATGACTACTCAGCCACTATTAAAAATTTTTGATTTGGAGAAAAGCCACTTAGAAGCCTACCATTCTGTTTCCAAAGACCATAATTATAGCTGTATCTCACAGCAAACATGACCTCAAGACCATTGACAATGCCAAAACTACCATAAGATAAAAGTGAGTAAATGTAATAACGGTGTTGTCATGAACTTGCTGTGCTTTTTTACAGACTCCTCACAGCAAACCATCAAAATAACTGTTGGGAACCGAGAAAAAAAATTGAAGTTAGAAATGATCATTAAAAAAAAAAGTTTTTTCAATGAGGACCATTTCTGTTTTGAAGAAGGAAATGTTAAGTTAGACCGGCAACAAATCGTGACCCTCGCAATTGGGTCCACAAACATCAACAGAAGAATGCCATGCATGATTCTTCTATGATAAGTCAAACATCCTCATTCTCTGTGGATAAAGCCCTGATTGCGATTTGTCCTGTAAGACTCCTCCAGCAGTGCTGAAGACCGCTCAGAAATTGACCAGGCTGCTGGGCAGGACAACACTCTATGTCGTGGCGAGCGAGCTCGGGCCATTCTCCATTTGAATACCCAGAAGTCTAATGGTTCCGACACATACAAAACATCGTTGTTGAGACGCAGATAAGTCGTGACAATGATCTTAAGCTGGTCTCTGTGTGTTTGGATGTGTGGCCCTGCATTGCTGCGATGGTGAGGTGGAAATAACGATTGCCAGAGGTCACCCATTAGGCTTCTCCACCATTGCCAGCAGCTGCGTACGGTCAACTAGCAACTCTATGCAGTCACGACGCTGATTGGATATTTCACCATGACATTTGAGGAACGTGAACATACGCAACAGATGCCTCCAGTAAGTATCAATCCAGCAAGGTCTCCATTTCCTGCATTTTAACTCTCTCTATTGGGTGCATGAAGGAAAGCTGTCCTAGTTTTGTTTTTTGTACCAGGGAACCAGGAGGTTCCACCCAGTAACTGTGTACCAATTTGATGGCCGTAATTCGAGGATCATGTGGCGGAAATGGAGCATCCAAAACACTCATGTGAGAGATGGAGCCCTGATTTCCCAAGCCTCTGGGTCAAGGTGCACTACAAACTGATCTTTCTCACTTCCTCCTCCGCCACAAATTCGCAGCCAACCACTTCCAAGGCAGGGACGTCGGTAACGTCGGTGTCTAGGAATAACCTCCTCCTACCTCCGCTTCCTCCTCCGGCACAGCTTCAATACAGACCTGACTTGCCTTAGATTGATGCATCCCTGAGAGCTGATGCTCCACCTTTCACATAGCCCTGGACACCGAACCACAGCCAAATAAGACCGATAAAAATTGAGAAACTGGATCGGCCTTTGGATTCGGACGAGAAAAGGCTCTGTGGTTCCCGCATCTGTGTCCCGTCACCTCCTCCCGTCGATGGCAGGACCTGTTAGATTCAAGAGTGTCCCCAACGATCGGTTCCAGAACTAATATCAACCACAATGCTCAGCTGACCAAGGGCATTGTCCGCACTGACATTTTGGTGGCTACTCAAAACTGGCAAGGATGGTGCATGATGCTCTATTCACACCCTGCCTCCACTCTCGTGGATCAACACCACGAGGTCCTCACGCGCTTGACAGGCCAAGAGTCACTTTCGTACTGCGGAAATGGCAATTGCTCTGCTGACACATCGCCGGAGCATGTAGGGTGGAATCCAGCGTGTTGTCACGTCAACAATGAGACGGTTGACGGATGCCGAGCTGACTCTGCAACGTAAGCCCAGGGCAGGACGAAGCAGGGTGCGAACGTCGGAAGAGCGAACTCAGAGCCTCGAGCCTTCCCTCAGCAGCAGTCCCAGACCCGACTCGATTAGAAATTTCTGGACAGACAAGGTCACAAGACATGTGCCATGCAAGGAGTCTCCAGCTACCGATCTAAATGGCGGCCAGCGAGATTTCGCCCGTTATCGCACACCACCTTTGCCAGTCACAAGGTTCTATGTCACCACCATCCCTCGGCTCTCGTTGCTAGAAGCCGTCCAAGCTCCTGACCTGAGTTTGGGGGTGTGACGGTCATCCAAGAAAGATTAAATTTCAACACGCCTGGTTTCTCTGGGCTACGTGATGCCACCAAGGACCTTGAGGAAAGAGCCCAGCACCAACCCTGGCCTGTATATGAAGAGCGGAGCGCCTGAAGCCTTGATAGCCACCGTCGACCCCCAAAGACGACCACCCAGCTCACCCGTGAGGCAGTCACAGAGATATAGTGCCTTGTGCCGAGCATTACATTCCAAGTTTCTGTGATCAGATGGAACAATTCCCCGGCCGACAGATGCGAGACCACTCGCTTGCAATATTAAGAAGACACGTGGCTGGCCTGGCAGGGACGGCTTTTCTGGCAAAGAAAAGCCAGCTCGGCATCAGTGAATTGGGGCCGTCAATGGCATAGGACGTAGGCGGAACCATCATGAGATCACCAGAAAGGAAATGCAACATTTTCCAAGCCAAAAGCCTGGCAAAGCCGACATTCAGCATTTTGGCATGGGGATGGTTTGGGTTAAAGGTGTTACCTTCTGCTCCCAAACCTGGAAGACAGAATACGGCTGCTAGACTGTTCCACTGGTACTGCGTCATGTCGTCAACTGGCGAAGGAGAAGGGATAGGATTGGTCTCTAGTGGTGCTGAGTACTCGGGGTGTTGGAGTCTGAAGCGGATGCTGATCCCTGATCATGACTCTGATAGACATGTGGCAGTCTGGATGAACGCATGTGGTGGCGGAGCGGAAGGTGGCGAGACAGAGGGTGTAGACAGTGGATTGGATTGCCCCCGGCGTCGTCTGGCCTTTTTTGGCCAAGTGTTGCCCTCCATTTCAACTCATGCATTCGCTGCATGTGACTAGACATGTAGTTGGTGGTTAAACACCTAAGGATCTGCCTCTACTTATTCATTTACGGTAAAGGCTGCTTATGACATCCCTGGGTGAATAGAGGCTAGCACAAAGAAGGCCAGGCTGAGAGTCCGGACCTTTTTTGACGGCGATAAGCGAGTAGCGGGGTTTGCTCTGGCGGAATCATATCACAGCGTACCACTCTGCGACCGCCCTCACCCATTTAGAGGCTGGACCCGTACTGAACACTACCCCATCGACTTCCTCCTCGACCAGTGATGAAGCGCTCGCAAGCAAATTCTGCTGAAAAGACCACGTTGGGATCCGCAATGTCGACATCATCATCATCAACACCGGTGACTTTTATCGTCATCGCTGACATTCTGCATCCAGGAGCTGGCGGGCTTACAAGCAAGAGGGACTGCAAGGCAATGCCGCAGCCCGGGATTTTTTGCCGTTGACCGCTTCTTCTCCTCCTCTGATGCATCAGTAAACTGGGCGTCAGAAGCAGTAGAAAATCATCCCACTTGGCCTCTGATCTTTTAACAGGCTTTACCTGACCCCAACCGCATTTTGTCATCAAAAGAGGTCTTCAGAAAATGGATTATCACATTGGTGGTACAACGAGTCTCAGAGTCTACATTTGGGGCTGGCCTTTGCTTAGTTGGAACGGATGCTGATGAAGCGAGGATGACATTGTGGCCGAGGACTGGAGGACGAGGAGTAAGACTGCTGATGCAAGGTTGCATTAGAACACTGAGAACATATATGCGACGCTGTTCGTTACTGAAGATTCACAGGGCCCGACCCAGCGATGACAGGCCTTATGGACCTGCAACCGACAATACCCTGAGCTTTGCGTTTTGTCCCCCCAGCACTGGAAGGAACACCTTCTCTCGTACCTCTACCTCCATGTTCCTATACCCCCCGCACTTTAAGCTCGCTTACCACCTGCATTTCGCTCCATGTCAGAAAGATAACAATTTGACAGGGTATGGAAGAGTTTTGAACGTCCCTTATAAAAGACGGCAAATCACAGCTATTCTCAAATCCCCCAAATCAACAACAAAAATGCTGAATTCAAATTTAACTAGTAAGGTGGGCTCAATCAACAAGTGGACCAGGGCAAAAGCAAAAAACACGTAACTGAAATGTAAAACGGATAATAAAAGGTATTTTTTGTGCACCTACAATTCACCAGTGGTGACTACACAAATGTCTGGATTCAATTTAACTGCAAGGAGGCTCTAACAACAAATCTGGATCTGGGCCAAAAGTGCAAAAAACCCTTATTCTAAAAGTATAACGATAATAAAAGGTATTATTGGCACCTATCAATTCACCTGATGTTGAATACACCAATTGCTGGATACAATATTTACCTGCAAAGGTGTGGCTCTATATCAACAAATCGGACTGGCAAAAGTGCAAAAACCGTATCTTAAATGAATAAGAAAATAAAAAGGTATTTTTTGGCACCATCAATTCACTCTGTGTGACTACACAATTGCTGGATTCAAATTTAAATGCAAGTAACCTTCATCCAACAAATCTGGACTGGGCAAAAGTGCAAAAAACCACGTATCTGAAAATGTATACGGATAATAAAAGGTATTTTTGGCACCTAGTCAAATTCCCTGAGTGGACTACACAATTGCTGTATTCAAATTTAACTGCAAAGGGTACCTCTATCAAACAAATCTGACTTGGCAAAAGTGCAAAAAACCCGTATCTGGAATGTATAACGGATAATAAAAGTGTATTTTTTTTTTGGCACCTAACAATTCACCAGGTGGTTACTACACAATTGCTGGATTCAAATTTAACTGCAAGGTACTCTATCAACAAATCTGGACTGTGCAAAAGAGCAAAAACACGAATCAGAAATGTATACAGATTAATAAAAGGGATTTTTGCCACCTAACAATTCACCTGTGGTGACTACACAATGGCTTGGATTAAAATTTAAGCAAGTACCTCTATCAACAAATCTTGACTGGCAAAAAGTGCAAAAAACAACGTATCTGAAATGTATAAAACGGAAAATAAATGGAATTTTTGGTCCCCTATCAATTCACCTGTGGTGACTACACAATTGCTGGATTCAAATTTAACTGCAAGGTGGCTCTATCACAAATCTTGACTGGGCAAAGTGAAAAAAAACACGTATCTGAATGTATAACGGATAATAAAATGAATTTTTTGGCACCTATCAATTCACCTGTTGTGACAACACCAAATTGCTGGATTCAAATTTAAACTTCAAGGAACCCAAATCACCAATGCTGGGACTGGGCAAAAAGTGCAAAAAACACGTATCTGAAATGTAAACAATAATAAAAGGTATTTTTGGCACCTAACCATTACCTGGTGACTAGACAATTGCTGGAATCAAATTTTAACAGCAAGGTACCTCTAACAACAAATCTGACTGGGCAAATTGCAAAAAACACGTATCGAAATGTATAAAACGGATAAATAAAAGTTATTTTTGGCACTATCAATCACAATGTGTAGACTAACACAATTGCTGTATACAAATTTAAAAACTGTACAAGGTACCTCTAGCAACAAAATCTGACTGGGCAAAAATTGGCAAAAAACCCGTAATCTGAAATGTTATACCTGATTAATAAAAGTATTTTTGCACCTATCACCTGTGGTGACTACACAATGCAGGATTCAAATTAAACTGAACTGCAAGGTACCTCTAGCAACAAATCTGGACTGGTGGCTCAGAAAGTTCAAAACCACGTATCAGAAATGTATACAGAAATAAAAGGTATTTTGGCACCTAACAACCTGTGGTGAGTACACAATATCTGGAATTCAAATTTAACAGCAAGGTACCTCACGCAACAAATCTGAATCTGGCAAAAGTGCAAAAAAACACTATCTGATATGTATACGTATAATAAACAGGTATTTTTGGCATCCTACAACCTGTTGGAACAACAAAATTGCTGGGATTCAAATTTAATGCAAGGGTAACATCTATCAACAAAGAAAACCTGGGCAAAATAGAAAAAAAAACCTATCTGAAATGTATACTGATAATCAAAGTGGAGTTTTGACACCTAACAAATAGACCTGCAGTTATAAAAAAGATCTGTATCCTAAATATAAGTCAGGCTGCCCAAGATATCCAAGTAAATATATCAACAGAAAACTTTAAAATAAAGGCTATTGCAATGCATTGTCTGCAATACAATTTCCCCAGTATTCTTTAAAGAGCTAGCTTGTGTTCGCTCTGCTGGCCCCCCACCTCTCCCCCGTGACATTACAGCGGTAGAAGCTTCCTTTAAAATTCTCTGCCAAACTACCTAAAAATCAGCAATCTCTGAACTAACCGAGTTCTAAGTCACAGCTAAAAGTAGAAGCTGTCCTCTGTGAACATATAAGAATAATTTCTCTGAGCTGTTATCACAGAGTCAGTGCGCACTATCAACAGCTTTGGAAACATGACACACACTATCATGAACATAAGTCTGTCTATGTAAAACAAGGTCATTGATTTTTCCAGCCCAATCCGCAACCATACACATCCCATTCAAGACGTTCGCACACAAAAACTCACCCAGCTCTATTCTGTAAGCTGATTTTGCTGGCCACCAAAAATGACAGGAAGCGCCGAAAATGGCGCTATATAATAGATTATGCACATATTTTATCCTAGGATTATGGCATGATCTAAAAATCCGATCAACTAAATACCGTGCCGATATCAACTTTGTCGAAATAATCGCTCAACCACTAATACGAGAATTCAACTGCCATTGATATAACAGGAAGCAAGAAAAGCCTGCATGCCCCATCAAAGAGAGACAATTACTTTTCACAGCTACTGCAGAACAAAACAAAAGGAGGGGCACAGCTAGGCCTCCTCTTAATAAATTGCACAGTATATTAAAAGTAGAGGCTGGAAGTCACCTAGATAATACTAACCATAGCATAATATGTTTTAATTTATCTTTTGTTAAAATGTTTAAAGTGTTTAGGGCCACCAAATCAATAAACTTTACCCCTTACCGCAAATGGATCTGGTTTCGGTAAGGAGCAATGTAGCATGATCGTGGCGCAATATTGTTACATAGCAGCGGGTGCCAGCTGCTAATTGCAGCTAACAGTCGCTGGTAATAGCATGAAATGGAGCTTACTCCGTTCTGTGCTGTTTAACCCGCCGTGTTCGAAGCGGCATCTAAATAAATGAGAATCAGTGCACGCACCATTTCTCACAACTGCGGCGAGATCGGAAGGTTCTGATTGATTTACATGGCGGCTGGAAGACTTGTGAAGGCTACTTCCTGAGATATGCCATACTGTGTCTCAGTGAAAATTTATTGTGTAACACGGCATCAGCATGGCTTTATGTGGAATTGGTCCTTTCAAACTAATTTCATCAGCTTCTATGCGGAAGTAAGTTCTAGAATGGACTTCGGTAAGGCTGTGTTTATGTGGCCCTCTGAAAGGCATTTCATATTGTTCCACATAACATTAGAGCAAAAACTTAGAATCTTAAATCTGATGGAAATAAAATAATGGGATGCATCAAAAACAGCATAGATAATGCGAGAAAGATTATAGCCTGGGAGAGTGAAGCAGGAATATTCAAATATTTCTTTGTTAGATGGCGGTAATATGCCGGCCTCTAAATCTTTATTCTTCCACTATTGTAGGAAATTTTTGTGACAGAAAACTTGTTCCAAACCACTGATAGGGATTGTTTTTACAGCAATCACATCAAAAGCCCCTTTTAGATCTATAGAACAATTGTATTAATTTCTGCAATAAATCGAAATATACCTTTATGCTGCAGAAATGAAGCAGCTTTGTTGTATTATCAGGTGACAGTGATGTAGCTAACTAATTTATTAAGTATTTTTATATGTCATGGATTGCTAATAATTACTCTTTTCTTAGATGAAATTTATGGAAATGGAACCCTACCAGTTGATACTTCACACATCTGGCAACCTAGAATGAGAGAGGTAAAGAGGGCTACGTGTAGTTGTTACCAATCCAATGTTTACCAAAACTACTATGATTTTTTTATACTATATATTGTTGCATGGCACATTTTTCGATTTAAGTATATAGGTTGTATAGAAAAATAGGGTTAATGATTAATCTATAACAGACCTGCACAAGATTGCAGGATGTCGGGGCTCAATCATACGGGACCACACATTTTGTGGTGGGGTTTACATAGGCCCGAATCTTTCACAAGTCAATGCTTTGGCATGGTCAGTTGTGGTTGACCACTGGCTTATAGGCTGGGTGCAGATGGGTCAGGCAGAGATGTAGTTGAGGATGGTCGGGGCAGGCAGCTTACAAGCAAAAGCAGGTCACAAGCCGAGATCAGGACATGTGGAGCTCAGTTATAATCGAGTAGTGAAAGCACAAAGTCAAACCGGAGTATCACAGAGTAAATGCCTAACCATAGGTATCTGTAGAGAAGCACCAACAATCTGGCATTGAGGAGTGTGGGATGAGCACTTATATAGCAACAGGTCCCAGAGCATTGGCTTGGGGAAAGCTGGGTTGTGCACAATGGCGGGGTGCGTGCGTGCATGTCCCAGGGAAAACACAGCAGCTGGAAGCTTTCAGACAGAGAGCAGAATGTCAGGAGTGTTAAGAAGGAGCACGGGTGCCTGTTCACTCCTGCTGGTGGATTATCCATCTTCTGAACCCGAGATGCAATGGGGTCAGAAACAGGACATGCTATAGACCGGGCTCTGATGCACAAATAATAACTTGCTTTTTCACTGCTTCTTTTAGGCTTAGTTTACATCAGCATCGGAGTCCGCATTGGCTCTTTAACCAATCTGGAGATACACAGCCCTATGGGGAGCAAACTATGATACATTGTGTCTTCTAACGTCTTTTTATGAAGCTTTTTTATGGAGACAGTATATGTTTAACCCTCTCACATACATACAGGTAGTCCCCAACTTAAACCGTTCCGAGTTACATATGTCTCCTAGTTACAAACGGAGACTTATGGGGCATAACTCCACGTGCTGACATCACATACTGAGTCACGCCCATATCAATGTCGGAATGTCGTAAGCCAGCATAGCAGCCTTTTTCACCTTCCTTCCACCCACCCACCTTGTGCTGGGAACCTCCAACTTCAGGCCAGCACAATAACTTTCAGTGGCTGACTGAAAAATATATACAAACTACCTGGACTTACTGCAAACTGCACAATAACTCTGCCTCACGCCGCTCTGGTCTTCTGCTGTCGGCAGCTTCTGCTGTCCTCCAGTCCTCCCCTCCACCTCTCCCCGGATGCCACCAATGTACAATACAGTACTATACCCATACAAGTAGTGCTGGTGTGGGATGCTGGCATTTGTAGTTGTGGAACCACAAATGTACTAATTGTATAGGTGCTCACTAGTGCCCATCTAGACGTCAACTCTTTCAGGGAAGACCCTGCACTTTTCAACAAGATAATGCCAGACCACATTCTGCAGCAATTACAACATCATGGCTACGTAGGAGAAGGCTCCGGGTACTGAAAGGCCAGCCTGCAGTCCAGATCTTTCACCTATAGAGAACATTTGGCGCATCATTAAGAGGAAGGTGCGACAAAGAAGGCCCAAGACGATTGAACAGTTAGAGGCCTGTATTAGACATGAATGGGAGAGCATTACTATTTCTAAACTTGAGAAACTGGTCTCCTCTGTCCCCAGACGTCTGTTAACTGTTGTAAGAATAAGGGGGTCTGCCACACAGTAGGAAACACGGCATGGTCCCAACGTGGTTCGGATTGGTTGACGCCATGAAATTTTGAAACAACATATTTTTCACTTAAAATGATACATTCTCTCAGTTTAAACTTTTGATCTGTGATTTGTGTTCTATTCTGAATATAATATTAGATGTTGGCACCTCCACATCATTGCATTCAGTTTTTATTCACAATTTGTTTGGTGTCCTCTGTCCCTAGACATCTGTTGACTGTTGTAAGGAGAAGGGGGGATGCCACACAGTGGTAAAAGCGGCATGGTCCCAACTTTTTTGGGATTTGTTGATGCCATGAAATTTTGAAACAACATATTCTTCACTTAAAATGATACATTAGTGTCCCAACTTTTTTGGAATTGAAATTGTATATATATACAACCTCAATTCCCAAAAAGGTGGGACACTAAACAAATTGTGAATAAAAACTGATATATATATATATATATATATTATATATATATATATATATAATATATATATATATGTGTGTGTGTGACTACCTCTTGAAGCTCATCAAGAGAATGCCAAGAGTGTGCAAAGCAGTAATCAAGGCAAAAGGTGGCTACTTTGAAGAACCTAGAATGTAAGACATATTATCACTTGTTTCATACTTTTTTGTTAAGTATATAATTCCACTTGTGTTAATTCATAGTTTTGATGCCTTCAGTGTGAATCTACAATTTTTATAGTCATGAAAATACAGAAAACTGTTGGAATGAGAAGGTGTGTCCAAACTTTTGGTCTGTACTGTATATATATTTACGCATACACACATGTAAACATACACTGTCCAGTCACATTATTATGACAATGAGCTAATATCCAGAGTAATTGTTATATCCAGCATGGATAGCATCTGGAGTGGCTGAAAGTGAATTAATAAGGTCTTGATTGGTTGTCATAGGTATCCGGAACCAAGCTAACTGCAGTGCATCCCACATCTGCTGGAGGCATGGGGGAAGAACCACAGAGTGTTCCAACTGATGCTCAGCTGGAGAATTAGGGACCCAGGGCAGTAGTAACTCGTTGCCTTGTCTTGTTGGAAAATCCCATATGCCCCAGGGAAGACAATTGGCATGTATGGGTGAATGTAATCAGCAAGGATGGATTTATATCTAAATAGGTGGAGAGTGCTTTCCACATTTCCCATATAACGTTCATAGTGCTGCTATCACCAGTTTATGTTTTTTCACTAAAGGTTGCAGGGTGTTTGTTCTCAGAGCTCTGCGTTTCATGTCTGCTTGCTTCTTGAACCAAACAGAGGCTTTGAGTAGACTACTTCGTCTGGTTTGTTGCTAAATTTGAAGGAAGTTGTGCAACTGAATGTTGACTGCTTGGACATCCGAGGTGGAAGAAGTAGTTGAAGATGTTGGCCAAACAATAAATTAAAGATGTGCTGAAGAAATGAGGTAGCCAGCTGAGGCACAAAGGTGTAAAGTGTGCCATTTTTGAAAAGCGTTCTATGACAACCCAGATAACGGAACATCCTTAGGAACGAAAATCAGTCACAAAGTCCATGACGATTTGGGTCTAGGGAACTTTTGGCACCAGTAGCGGCAACAGCAAACCAGCAGGCTTCAGATCGGAGCTCTTATTTTTATCACAGGACAAAATCCTTAACATCCTGCAGAAGGTTTGGCCACCAGTAGTGCTAAGAGACCAGATCAAGGGATTTGCAGAAACCCGAGTGATCACGGGAGGCGTGGCCCCAGGACAGGATCCATTTTCTTAGTGCAAGAGGCACATAGCTGTTACGAGTGCCCCCGCTACCCATGCTGTGGGTTGCAGACGCACTTCTATCCCGTGGTGCTAGTCCATGCCTTCTAGGGCGTGCGCGGCAGCTCTGCTAGGTTTAAAGGGAAAGCGCTCCGGTGATTGGTCATCACCGGGCGTGGACCCTATTTATCCCTGCCTCTTCCTTTTCCCTTTGCCAAATCAGTAGTGCCTTGTGAGTTAGCGTTCCCTAGTTGTTTCTTTGCTATACCGTGTACCATACTATGAACCTTTGCCACCTGTCCTGACCTTCCTGTCTTTCCTTGACTACAAGCACGCCTGACAATTCTGTACCACGCTACACCTCGGCTGCCACCGCAAGCAAATCGCGTCAGTGGGCGGGCTCTGGTGAATCCCGGACCTACTTAGATTCCACTCCCAGGTGTGGCTTATACCACCGCTTGCAGTGGTCCAGAGGATCCACTTCTCCATTGCCGTTACAGTTTGATCTGGCCATGGATCTCGCCAAGGTGCCTCTGTCGAGCATTACTGATCTCACCATCATCGTGGCTAGCAGTCGCAGCGATCATGCAACAAGCACAGAAACTCGACCAGGTGACTGCCATGATGCAGCAGCTCCTCACCACTCAGCAACAGCAGCAGCAGCCATCTCCTGTGCCTTCCTTAGCATCTTCGGCACAAAACTATGCTTGTCTATACCGATGAAATTTGACCGGGACCCCAAGGCCTGCTGGGGTTTCATCACCCAGTGCTCCTTGCATGTGGAACCGATTGCAAGTCAGTTCCACACCAAAAGGTCTAAGGTGGCTTTCGTGTTCAGCCTTCTCTCCGGGAAAGCCCTACCCTGGGCTACTCCTCTCTGTCCTGGAACAATGTGACGTTAAGAGCCACTTTCAAGATGGGTCTCTCCAGCCAGATTAAGGATGTCCTGTCCGCCCAAGATCTTCCTTCTACCCGGAGTGACTTTATCCACCTGGCCACTCGGATTGACGTGTGCATTTTAGAGAGGCAGGAAAAGCTCAGTCGAGAGTGCAAACCGACTAGGACACATTGTCTACCCTGTCTTGCTCTATTATTTCAAAGGCCACCACTGCCTCCTCTGCTGGCCACCAAAGAGGCCATGCAAGTGGATAGAGCCCACCTGACTCTGCAAGAGTTGTCTCGAAGGCGTTTAAGTAGAAATAATTTTCCGGGGAACACTAAACCGCAATCATCCATCATGCCAAGCAGGGGCCCTGTTAAACACTAGTGGTCCACAGTCATGGTCTGGGAGTAGGGGGCTCAAGCTGAAGTTTTGCACCAGAGCCCACAAGCCCCTAGTAAGACCCTGACATGTGACTTCTTTTCTAAGACTTTTTCCTCCTCGGAAAAGACTTACACAGTCGAAGGGGCACTATGGTCATCAAACTGGCCATGGAAGAATGGTGCTATCTCTGGAGGGGGCTCATCACCTGGTCGATATTTACACAGACCACAATAACCTCCTGTACATCCAGACGGCTCAATGTCTAAACGCGCACCAAGCCCAATAGTTCCTCTTCTTTTCCCGGTTCGACTTCTTAATTCATTTTCGTCCCGCAGAGAAGAATGTTAAGGCTGATGCTCTTTCCTGTGCTTCTCACATGATAGGGGAAGAACCAGCTCCTCTGCACATTGTTTCCCCTGAACACCTGATGTATGCTGCTTCTGTGGACCTCCAATGTGCTCCTCCAGGTAAGATGCAAGTGTACCCTGGGCTCTGGAAGATAATACTAACATGGGGACATTGCTCTTGAATCTTCAGACATCCTGGAGTAAAAAATCTTGTTTTCTAATATCTCATTTCTATTGATCGCTTGATCTTCGAGATGTTAGAGAATTTATTGAATCTTGTACCACTTGTGCCCGCAACAAGTCGCCTCACCTCAAGCCAGTAGGTCTGCTAAAGCCTCTACCCATTCCCAAAACACCATGGACTCATTTTGCTATGGACCCACCCTCCTCTGGTAATACTGTTGTTTGGGTGGTCAAAAGTATCACACTTTGTTTCTCTGCCGGGCCTACCCCCTGCTCCATGCCTTGCCAGCCTTTTCTTCCAACACATCTTCAGTTTGCACAGATTTCTTCGGCATATTGTCTTTGACCGGAGGGTCCAATTTGTCTCAAGGTTCTGGTGCGCACTATGCTCCCAGAAGCAGGTGAAGTTGGACTTTTCCTCGGCCTACCATCTGCAGATGAATGAGCAAGTAGAAAGAGTCAATCAGATCCTGGGCAGTTACTTGCGCCACTTCATTTCGCCGCATCAAGACGACTGATCCTGCTTGTTACCATGGTATAGAGTTCTCATACAACCCATTGGATAGAAAGGCCCCTCTCCTTTCTATACTGTTTATGGACAGTATTTTGCCCTAGTGTGATACTTGACTCAAACACAGGTGTCAGATTTGAAGGAGAACCTACTGGATTTTGGGGCTTCATTTTTATCAGGACATTTTTTTGACACCATTTCAGGTTTGTGGCATCCTAAGGTGCTTAAAAATAACCTGTCACATAGTTTATGCCCTCCTTGCTGAGGACAGCACAAGCTAGTGATAGCCATGATGTGTCCAGAGCTGTGTCCCTTATTCTGTCAGATGCTGTAGTTTTAGAGCTTTTGATGCTCAAATCAAATTTCAGCCAGAAACGAGTCATGAAAAGAGTCCAGCTTTTCATGAAAAGAGTCATTTTTTTCATGACCCGCCCACCTCACAACTGAATATCTTGTTACTTTGAATAGGTATAAATATGTGAATAACTGTTAGGAGGGTGGCGCTAACCTTAGGTGGGCGGGGCTAACAACTGCCCATGAATAAGCTGGACTCAAACTGCAAAACTGCCAGATTTGAGCATTAAATACTCTGAAACTGCTGCGTCGTAAAGAATAAGGGACACAGCGCTGGAAACAGCATGTCTGTCACTAGCTTGTGCTGTCCATAGCAAGGTGGGCATAAACTATGTGACAGGTTCCCTTTAAACGTAACAGGATAAAAGTCAACACAATAGTTGACTTTCGACATGTAAGGAAACGTAAATGTAGACTATTAACAAATACATTGCTTTTGCTTTGTTCAGGAGATAAAGAAGATTTTATCTACTGCTAATGTACATATGTTTCTCTTGATTACCAACTACCTCTCTCTCCTCTCTCATTGTTCCACATTGCTGTCAGACCATGATGAGTCACTTCCCGCTGAGTCTTCTATCTAGCAAATGAGCTTGTTGATCTAAGTTAATGACAAGTTTTAACCCTTAGTGCTCTGTAGCTTTGTGCACTCCAGATTATAAATCTCCTGCAGTCATATAACTGTAATTGGAAAAACAAGGAATTTAAAATAGCAGGGACTTTACAATGAACAATGATATGTTTTCTCTATTGTGTTGTTCAGTACATGTACAATGGCTAAAAAATACCACCACATTACCACCGCATCTCACCGCTATAGGGACTAATGCCATCATAATGTTACTGACTAAAGTATACCAAAACCAATAATACTGATAACTACAATATACAAGGACCAAAGAATACAATATATACATGACCACAAATCACTAACCATAAAGAGACTAAATAAAACCATTGTTTTGTTACTGAATATAAGCCATTACTCTAAGACCATTATTACCACTATATAGTGCCCAAGCAGTGGTAAGATATCAGTTGTACGCAGGCTCTGCAGACATATAAGTGATTACACTGCAGTTAAAGAGAACCTGTCACATAGATTATGTCCCCCCCCCTGCTGAGGGCAGAACAAGGTAGTGTCAGACATGCTGTTTCCAGTGCTGTGTCCCTCATTCTGTAAGATGCTGTAGTTTTCGTGTATTTAATGCTCAAATCTGCAGTTTTCAGCCAGAAGAGTCATTCGAAGAGTCATTCAAAGAGTCAGTTTTTTTTCAAACTCCGCCCATCTGAGGCTAGCCCCGCCCACCTCAACTGATAAACCTATTACTTTGAATAGGTAGAAACATGTGAATAACTGGTAGTGGGCAGGGCTAACACCTACTCATAAATAAGATTTGAGGGGTAAATACTCTAAAACTGCTGCATCTTACAGAATAAGGGGCACAGTGCTGGGAACAGCATGTCTGTCACTAGCTTGTGCTGCCCTCAGCAAGGGGGGGGGGGGCATAACCTATGTGACAGGTTCCCTTTAAGTCCAGAGACGAACTCACAGATGACATCTGCTCTGATTTTACTTCTCTTCTCCATCAGGTCCAGACCATCATGACGTATTTTCCAGGCCACAACTCATCCCTGCAGAATTTACCACACAAACGTGTTAGATCCTCTCTTTTTCAGCACTTCTCTACCAATTCCCACCTCTGTACAAGTCCTCTGTACAAACTCCTAATCTAAAACACACCAAATGGTAATGAAACCCCCCTTTGGTTCCCCACACACTAATGGTACCCCAAACAGGGAAAGTGTCTCCAGAAGGTTATAGGGTCCTTATTTGTTCCACTAGCAGGTAAGTACACACCCCATACAGTAGAAAGCCCCCAAATTAGACAGGTAGATAAGTAGACACTTATTTAAGGTAGGTTAGACTCTAAAAATTAGTAAGCCAGATAAGTGGGCAGACTCTTCCTATTAAGTAGGTAAAGTCTCTCTTTGGTATATAAGTAGATAAGCCCCCCATTAGATAGGCAGATTAATAGGTAGGCCCTCATAAGGTAGCTATACAGGCCCCTCAGTAGATAAGTATATAGACCTTTCACAGTAGGTAGCTATTGATAAGGAGACTAAAATATCTCTCAGCTTTGTTTGTGCGGTGTCCAAATTATAAATGAACTCAAGAATGTATGTGCACATACAGTACATTGTCAAAAGAACAAGATAAATTTCCAAAATGTCGGTGCAGCCTTTCTCCTTTATTAAGAGTTTGGCAACAGTTTTTATAAGCTTCAGTGGTAGGCGTATCACTATGCAAAACAGATAGTATATCTTTATTGGACAATACAATATAATTATCATCTAAGCAACACCGTTTCATTATTATTAATTTATAACAATCACCTCATTAATAATCATCAATAATAATTTTTTATTGTCAGTTCATTAGTAAAAAAACACACTTCTAATTATTCTTAAGCTCTCGTTAGTATGCCTGACATAATCATTTTGAGATATCTAAAGGTCAGTGGTTCTACTGCGCATGACAGAATGGCATGGCTTGTGGTTTCATCTCTAACCTTCTACTTCTAAATACTTAACACTCTGTGTTAGGATATGGCCTTTGGAAGCTAACAACAAGTAGGAATGTTGATATTTATGAAAAGAAAAATTCTGCGAAAAGCTGAGTTTTTACAATAATAAAGCAAGGGCACAGAAGAAAAGGCATGGAAGAAAAAGTTTGGGGGAAGGTTAGGCACAGAACACAAGTTGTTGATTCAACTTGATTGTACTGTTCATTGAAAAAACTGCAAACTTTTAATCACCCTTACAAAACTATAGAATTTATGAAATAATTAATATACTTATCAGTATATAGATACCTTCAGAATGTAGGTATATAGGCCAAACAGTAAGTATACAGATCAAATCAGTGGGTGATGAAATATAGTCCCCCATTAGGTAGCCCCTCAGTGGATATATAGCCCACCTGAGTAGATAGACCCCCCTCAGTAGGTAGTGAAGTAAGTTCCCACATAATGTAGCTAGGTTGGTATATAGGGTCCCCCCAGTAGATGGGTATGAAAGGCTACCTAGTAGGTATAAATTTACATTTGAGTGGCATTCATCTTTGGTTAAATTTTTGGATGTCAGCTTGAGTGGCTGTTAGTCAGGCACCATTGATGTTTTACCCTATAGGAAGGACACAGACAGGAATTATATGCTATGTCTTGCCATCTACACCATGCAATACAAAATATCCTTGTAGGAGAACTCATCAGAACAAAACATGATTGCTCTTCTGAGAAGTGTTATACAGTAAATAGGTTCCCCCAATACATAGACCCCCCCCAGTAGGTAGGTATACAGGCCCCCTCTTTTAGGTAGATAGGTATATAGGACTCCAAGTATATAGGTAGTAATATAGGGACCCCAGAAGGTATATAGGACCCCCACTAGCCGGTACGTATATAGGGCCCCAAATAGGTAGATAGATAGGTATACATTGTCCCCAATAGATAGGTAGGTATGTAGGGCCTCCTTCAAAATAATAAACCAGCTATAAACAAAGACTACGCCTGTCTTCAATATAATCTCTCGACCAGCTAGAAAATCAAACAAAGGAGAGAAAAAGTCCTAAAACATATTTTTTAATGATACACACTAAAATCAATAATCGTCTCCTTCAGAAAACACAGAGATGCACAAATTACCAACTAGAGGGATGCCTACAGTACCCTAAAATGGACTAGACACACCCTAGCCTACCAAAGCAGGACACCTGTCCTGATAAGGACGCTCCCGCCAGGAACCTAATCCTAATTTACACAAAACACTACAATAACCTCCAGCCTAGTCCCGACATGACATGTTTCGATCAGCCTCTTATTCACTTTTCTGATCACCTCAGGGAACTGTCAAGAGGAAAGAAGACCAAAGGTACAGGGAAAGAAAGCGGCTACAGAATTCAAAATATTGCCTCTATTTAACGACACAGTTGTAAAATACAATCAGTGTCACCAATTAGGGTGCAAAATTATAAACTACAACCCCAATAAAGGACATTAGAAATCATTAAAGACGAGGCATATATACATACAATCACAGTGAGGACAGGGGGTACCATCACTGACGATGCAGCCTGATTGACACAGGTGAAGTAGCTTACCCATATATGTATTGCCGCCCCACAGCCCCAAGTGAAATATGCTGTAAAATATAAACAAAAATCAAATATTACCAACCCCAACAGATGAAAAAACAGCAGTAACATTCATCCATTAGTGTGTTTCACTTACAGGTTTGAAAGCCCCGACTGTCATCTCCAGCATCTGCAGCATCGGCCGCACTACACCAACGGAAACGCTCAGGAACGCGGTCTCCCTGCTATAAGCGCGCGCCAAACTGTGCGCCGCTTACTGACGTTACACCGCCGCGTCACTCCTCACAAAGCGTGGTGCACGGTGTCCATGGTAACCTGGCCAGAGAGCGTTGTCAACGCAGCACTGCCACCACATGGACGCCAGGCAAAACACAGGGCTATGCATAAATCTAATGCATAGCCTATTAGTTAAACTCACGGTATTTACAGGCAGAAAGTGGAAGCAATCAACTAATAACAGTATTAAGTGGGCAAAAATAATAATGGTTATCAAGAGTGGGCCACACTTTAAACAATCAGAGAAAGAATAGTCCAGAACATAAATGACACAGTGTATTATAAATCCAAAAACCAACGAAAAGCCAAAAGAGGTTAGATGAACTTAAATGAAGCAGCTAAAATCAAGAGGCTCATTTAACCCTTTCAGTGCCACAGTTTGTAAGGAATGTATCCAGAAACATTCCTTTTGAAGTAATAAACAATTAAAATCACCCCTTATACAGGTAAGGGGCATTCGATCAATACCCCGCCATTTCAGACAAGATGGATTACCCCCATGTGACTGATGAATGTCTCGTGAAATGGGGGTCTCACGTCCATGTTGTATGTCAGCAAGATGTTCACCAATACGTCTACACAGCTGACTAATCGTTTTTCCCTTCGTACCTCATACCACACTCACAACTTTTTAAATATATCACATGTGTAGTTTTGCAATTGACAAAATGATTGATGGAAAAAATCTTGCCATTTGTATCTGTAAATATCGTGCTCTTATCAATATAAGGGCAGAAAGTGCAAGTCCCGCATTTGAAGGTCTCCTTAGGTCTTTGGAGCCAAGTCTCCCTACGAGGGGGCGCAAAGTGACTGTGGACCAAATGGTCCCTTAATTTGCATCCCCGCCTGAAGGAGATAGACGGTGAAGTACCCAGGACGTCCCGGAGATCGGGATCCATTCGAAGGACAAGCCAGTGGCGTCCAAGAATCTGTCTAATTTGAGGGGCCTCGTTGTCAAAAATACCCACTAGACGTATAATCGATCCGACATCGTCCTCCTTTTTTGAGTCAGAAACAAGCAGTTTCGACTGATCCTCGGATAGGGCATGTTGATAAGCCCTTCTCAATACATAGTCAGGGTATCCCTTGGCTAGAAATCTTTCACGTAGGAGAGAAGCCTCCCTTTTGAAATCCGCAATCGAGGAGCAGTTCCGTCTCAAACGTAAGAACTGCCCACGGGGTATACCCCTCTTCAACGGGCCTGGATGGCAACTCTCACACCGTAATAAAGAGTTTGTTTCCGTAGGTTTACAGAAAATAGTTGTAGAGAGTTCACCTGATTCGTTCTTGGTAATCCGTATTTCTAGGAATGGTATAGTATTGGCATCTATCTCAGAAGTAAATCTGAGATTTAGGCGGTTATTATTCAGGTGTTGTACCATCTGCCTGAATTCATCTACTGTACCATTCCAGATGATCAGAATATCATCTATGAATCTCTCCCAAAGTGCAATTCTCTCCGAGAACACTGGTGGATCATCACCAAAGACGACAGAGGCCTCCCACCAGCCAAGGTACAGGTTAGCATATGAGGGCGCGCAAGGGCTGCCCATCGCTGTACCCCGTAGCTGGTGGAAGACCTCCCCGTCAAAAAGAAAATCATTTTTGGTCACTATGAACTCCAAGAGTTCAAAGCTACTTCACCTGTGTCAATCAGGCTGCATCGTCAGTGAAGGTACCCCCTGTCCTCACTGTGATTGTATGTATATATGCCTCGTCTTTAATGATTTCTAATGTCTTTTATTGGGGTTGTAGTTTATAATTTTGCACCCTAATTGACGACACTGATTGTATTTTACAACTGTGTCATTAAATAGTGGCTATATTTTGAATTCTGTAGCCTCTTTCTTTCCCTGTACCTTCTTTCCTCTTGACAGTCCCCTGAGGTGATCAGAAAAGTGAATAAGAGGCTGATTGAAACATGTCATGTCGGGACTAGGCTGGAGGTTATTGTAGGGTTTTGTGTAAATTAGGGTTAGGTTCCTGGCGGGAGCGTCCTTATCAGGACGGGTGTCCTGCTTTGGTAGGCTAGGGTGTGTCTAGTCCATTTTAGGGTATTGTAGGTATCCCTTTAGTAGTTATTTTGTGTATCTCTGTTTTTTCTGAAGGAGACAATTATTTATTTTAGTGTGTATCTTTAAAAGTTATGTTTTAGGGCCTCCTCCCACTAGGTAGGTAGGTATACAGAATGCCACTCCAGGCTTATGGCCTAGTACATGCTGCAGCGTAGGTGACGTGATTACATTATTACATTGTGATGCCTGCAATGCGTCATCTAGAGGACTAAATGGCCAGGATCTTTGTGACCCAGCAATGCAGCTGTGTAGTGAGTGGGGTTGGTGGGCTGGTGGCTCTGGGGCCTGGTCACAATTACGACCACTGCAACTCCTGCAGCTATGACACTGGTGAGTCTGAAGCTGGCTCTGGCTCTGGCTTTGTGAAACAGCATGGTGGGACAAACCCTTTAATGATCTAATTAGATCCCATTCTCAAAACAACACCCCTTAAGGAATATGAATATTTTGACCCAACAGTTGCTTCACTAATTTTTTTTATAGCATTGGGCCCTGGAAATAAAAAAATATATTTTTTTTCAAATAATATAGTTTTAATACAGTTTTAGGTGAAAATTTTATCATTTTCACAAGTGTTCCAAACAGCAATTCCGCCATTGTTTTATGGGTTTCATTTTTGCAACGCTCTCTGTGTGGTATTAATGACATGATAACTTTACTTTGTTGGTCAGTACAATTCTAACAATATCAATTTCACATAGTTTTTAATGTTTTACTACTTTTACACAATAAAAAATTTATTTTTTTACTAAAGCATTTCTATGTAATTATATTCTGACAGACATTTTTTTATGTCTTATATGGAGCTGATTAAGTACTTGTTTTTTGTAGGATGAGTTGATGTTTCCATTGGAGCCATTTTGGGGATCATATGACACTTTGATCCCTTTCTATCAAGGCTTTTAGGAGGCAAGGTGAATAAAACTCAGGAATCCCATTAGTATTTTTTGTTATATTTTTTTTCAGTGGTCAACATGCGGTATAAATGACTCAATAATTTTTTTTGTTTTACTGCTTTTACACAATAAGAACACTTTTAAAAAAGAAAGCATGTTTTTGCATCCCTATCCTGAGAGCCATACATTTTTTTTTATATATATACAGAGTTGTGTAGGAGGCTGTTTTTTGCTGTATGAGTTGACATTTTCATTGATACCATTTTGGGGAATACATGACTATTTAAATCACCTTTTAATCTACTTTTTGGGAGGCAGGATGAAGAAAATACAACAATTCTGAAAGTTTTCTTTTTCTTTTTTACAACGCTCACCATGCAATATCCATGATATGTTATTCTTACTCTGTGGGACGATATGATTACAGTGATACCTAACGTATGTTGTCTTTTTATGTTGTAGCATTTTTTTTTTTAAGTCTTGTGTAAAACAATGTTTATGGATTGCTATATTTGGGTAGCCATAACTTTTTAATTTTTCTGTGTATGGAGCTGTATAAGGCATTTTTTTACTTGATTTTATTGGTAGCATTGGGGTTTGATCAATTTGTATCAATCTGGCTCAATCAGTTTGATTGGCGAATTGTTGTGATCAGCAATTTTTAATTTCTGCCACAGATTCTCAATGGGATTTTTTCACACATGAATATTCCGTTGTGGCTTTGACTGTATGTTTATGGTCATTGGCCTGCTAGAAGGTTGACCTACACCCCAGTCTCCAGTCTTTTATATCCTCTTACAGGTTTTCCTCCAGGAAAATAGATAAAGAAAATACAGCATTCCTGGAAGTGTTTTTTATTTTTTACAGCGCTCAACATGCAGTATACATGGCGTGCTAGTTTTTCTCCGTGGGGTGATACGATTGCAGTGATACCCACTTTATATTGTTTTTTTACCCCTTACCGGCATTAGACAAATCCATACCTCCATTGCAGGAAGGTGTTCCTGCAAATGGACATATGGGTACAACCAAGAGATCGTGTGGACTCATAAGCAAAGCCCACACGATTGGCTAATGGAACCAGCTGTATATTATAGATGGCTTCATGCCTTATTGGCCGCTGCGTGTTTCCATAGTGCAGTTCAGATCCGTCTTTGAAAAAACGGAGGCGGGGAACACACAGCCGCGATCTCTCATGTGAACGCCGCTGCGTCTTCCTCATAGCCCGCAGTAATAAACTCACTGCTAATTGTTTAGATCCGTCTCTGGGTCCATCCTGTCGGTCCCTGAGACGGATCTAAAAAGCGCTTGTAACACGGAGTGAAAACTCAGTGTGAACAAGCCCTTACAAGATAAAAAAAATCAATATAAACTGGCTATTGTTGTAATCATATCGAATAAAACTAACGTCATTTATACTCTCTGGTGAATACTGTAAAAAATAAAAAACACTACCAGGATTACTGTATTTTCTTCATCCTGCCTGCCAAAAAACACTCTTTGGTGATCAAAAATTCATGTTCCACCCCAAAAGGTAGAACTAAAACCGTCAACTCATCCCACAAAAAAGCAAGCCCCTACACAGCTCCATGCACGGAAAAATAAAATAGTTAAGGTTCTCAGACTATGGCATAGCAAAAACATATTCTTTTTTGATTTAAACTTTTTGTGTGTAAAAGCAATAAAATCATAAAAAAATGTATGTTTGGTATTGCTGTACTCATAAAACAGGATTACTGTATTTTGTATATTGTGCATCATGAAATTGTTCATAAAAATTGATTAACCCCTTACCGACATTGGACGCATGGATATGTCCTGATGCCGGTAAACGGCTTTGTAGTGGGATTGCGCTGCGATCCCGCTACATAGCCCGCCGGGTGTTAGCGGCTAATTGTAGCCAACACCCGGTGGTTACAACACGGGGGGCGCCACTACGCTGTTTCACCCCTTAGGCGCCGCGGCAAAGAGGGCCGCAGCGTCTAAATCAATGAGAAATGGTGCCGCGGGACCACTGCGAGCGGGACTTCAGCGGTGAGATCGCTGAGTCCTGATAGCTGAACGTGGCAGCTGGAAGCCTTGTGAAGGCTTCCATCACTGCCATGTTTTCAATTTCCCCAGGCAGGAATTGGGAAACCGCCATCTTTGTACCCCCTAATGCATTGTATGTACAATGCATTAGGCTGTAGAAAAGATCGCACCCCATAGTGGTGAAACGTCCTAGGGGGAAAGTTAAAGTAAAAAAAAAAAGTTTTAAAGTGTAAAAAAAATAAAAAAGCATTAAAAGCTCATATCACCCCTTTTCGCCATTTTACAAATTTTACAAAAATAAATAATAAAAAGTTACACATATTTGCTATCATCGCATCCGAAAAAGTCCAATCTATTAAAATATAACATAATTTATACCGTACGCAGAACACCGTAGAAGGAAAAATATTTCAAACGCCAAAATTGCGGCGATTTTTGTCATTTAACTTCCCATCAAAATTGGAATAAAATTGATCAAAAAAGTTGTATGCATTCCAAACTGCTAGCAATAAAATGTACACTTCAGCCCACAAAAAATGCCCCATCACTCACGTCCGTAGGTGTTAGAACGAAAAAGTTATTGGTCGCACAAAATGGCTCCGCAAATTTTAAAACTAGAAAATGGGAGCCATAAAAAAGTTATGGCTCACAGACTATAGTGACAAAAAACACATTTTTTTTACAAACAGATTTCTATTGTTTAAAATAAAAAAGTATAAAATTGATATAATTCTAATTGTACTGACCTGCCTAATAAAGTTATCATTTCATTTATACCACACAGCGAAAGTTGTAAAAATGAAACCCAAAAAACTGTGGTAGAAACGCTGTTTTTTTTCTTCCACTTTAAATGGCCCAATGCTAAAAAAACCTGTGAAACACCTATGGGACCCATACACCCCTAGATAAATTTCCTGTTGTAAGGGTGCGGTGGATTCGCTGGACCACCGCAAGCGATGATAGTTAAGCCACGCCAGGGAACGGAATCTAAGTAGCCCCCGGTTTTCACCAGAGCCCGCCGCAAAGCGGATGGATTTGCTGGGGCGTGAGGCTACCAGGTCGTTACCCCTGACCTGACTTGTTTTGCGGTGGCGCCGGGGTACTGTGTGGTACAGAATCGTAATCCAAAGGCGTTGTCGGGGACAGGCAGAAGGTCAGGGATGGCGGCAGAGGTTCGTGGTCAGAGACGGGCAGACGGTCAGGGCAGGCGGCAAACAGGCAAGGTCAGGAAACGTAGCGGAACGGACTGGTACACGGGTAATCAATACAGACACTAGACACTCTCTTAGCTCCCTAAACGCACACCAACGATCTGGCAGCGAGTGCAGGGGGCGTAACCCTTACATAGGACCAGCGTCCGGCAAAGGACCAATTAATGGGACACTGGCCCTTTAAATCTAGACCAGCTGTCGCGCGCGCGCTAAGGGACGGGCACGAGCGCGGCAGCCGGAATGGACGGGAGCGGCGTGCACAGGAGCGGGGCCAGGTAAGCGAGCCGGCGCAGGGACAGAGGGCACGGGGGTGGCCGCCGTGACACCTGTGGTGTGTTAAATCTAAAATAGTGTGACTTCTGGAAGCTTTCACCTGTACCAGTACTTTGGGGGCTTTTCAAATGGCACCCACCAAAATCTGCATTCTTCTTTGTATGCCCTGCCATACGCCCAGACAGTAGGTTACATCCACATGTAAGTTATTGCCAAACTTGAAAGAAATTGAAGATGTAGACCCTTGGTTGAACTTGATGGACACATGTCTTTTTTCAACCGTACTAACTGTGTAAATATGTAACTATGTAGATTACATACAAGAGCATGTAATGCACATTTGGTCTATAGAAACTAGTTCTCTTGGCTGTAGAAGTTGAAAGATCCATAGTACTATGGACTTCAAGGAAGGTAGTTACGTCCACATTTTCAGACCTATAGGACTTCTAAGATAGTGGAGTTGGAAGCTTTTAGTCCCTTCTTTGAACCAGCGAAGGAGATAAGCAAGTTTTCCTCTTTTCTGAAAGGGGCAGTAATTTCTAGATATGTCCTTAGGCATCTCACCATGTCAAATTGGAGAAGATCCTCTTGTGGAGAAGAAGAATCTCGAAGGCTAATGCTCTGGTTGATGTTAGCCTGCAAATGGACTTTAGAACTGAAGCTGGGAAGAAACCAAGATCACCTTGTTTTGGAGGAATACACTGTAGGGATTAGCTGAATCAAAGCCTGCACCTCTCTAATGTGGTCAGTTGTGAATATGGCCAAGAGGAAGGCCGACTTAATAAAAAATATTGGAATGAAGATTCCTCCAATGGCTCACAAGGATGCTCACACAGCTTCCTTTGGACCAAGGGTAGACTACATGCTGACACTGGGTGCATTATCCTAGGTCTCCGCCTGGATGTTGCTCTGAACAATCTCTTCACTGAGTAATGGATTCCAAAGTGCAGAGGCAGACAAGGCAGCTTCCTGTACCCTCTGAGTTGAAGAACTTATGCCTTTGTCATACCCTTGTTGAAGAATTCAAGCAGGGTTGTCATAGAAGGAGTTTCAGAACATAATTTAGGAAAGCACCCCGCCAGGAACATTTTATTCTTACATACATTCTATTAGTTGTGGAGCATGTGGATGACTAAGGGTCTCTACTAGTTTATCCAAAAAACCTTGAGATGTCAGCAGTGAAGAGTCAACCTCTAGCTCACTGAGCCGTGGAATTGGTACACTAGAATGTACTTTCACACCCATTTATGCAGGGGACTCATGATATAGGCAGACTTGTGGATGTGTGGTGACACAATTTTGCGATTGAAGATCCAGAATCCAAACCTGGAAATGTTAAAACTGTCCGGTCAGCTTCCATGCTGTAAATTTGAGACTCTTCAGGAGCTGTGGGATTGGCACACTAGGATACATGATCGCACCCATTCCGGTGCCACTGAGCTGTGTATTGGCACTCTAGGATGCACGGTCACATCCGTTCATGCATCACTGAGCTGTGGATTGGCACACTAGGATGCATGGTCTCACCCGTTCATGCGTCACTGAGCCACAGATTGGCACTAGGATACATGGTCATTATTATTATTATTTATTTTAGAGCACCCTTGATTCCAGGACGCTGTACATTTGGGGCAGGTACATAAATAATATTGGTCAAACAATTACAAAGTGACAATAAATGACTAACAACTGGTACAGAGGGAGAGAGGGCCCTGCGCATGAGGGCTTACAGTCTACAGGGAAGGAGGGAAGAGACAGAAGATGAGGGGCAGACATGTTTGTAGGGTGGAGTAGTGCAACGGGGTTATTGTTGGTTTATAGGCAACCTGATGAGATGGGTTTTTTCAGTTACGTTTGAGGCAAGTGAACAGTGGGGGGGACAAGTACTGAGGTGTTGAGGCGTGAGTTTCAGAGGGGAGTGGTGTGGGGGAGGGGAAGCACGGGAAGAATAGAGAAGTCTTATGTGAAGAGCTGATAAGAGGGAAGAGCAGAGAAAAGGAAGAAGGTCATGTGAAGACTGGAGGGTTGCCGTGGAGGTGAGGTATATGTGGAGATTAAGTCAGTTATGTATGGATGGGACCGAGGATGCAGGTTATGGCAGACGCCTTGTCCTCGGTCATGGTTGCTAGCTTCTGAACTCGGATTGTGCTGGGCAATGAGTAGCCAGCGGAAGGGACATTGGCAGGCAGGGGAGAGGCAGGAGGGAGTAGTGAGCGAAGAGAGGTGGATTATAGACGGGCAAGAGATGGGCCTGAGACCATAGCAGTCCCGTCATCCAACACACACTACCCTACCCACACCCCTCGTGGGTTGTCGTTACCGTCGGTAGTTCACTTACTATCCAATTGAGGTACGCTCCGTGGTAGGCTGAAGAGTTCCCCAAATCCATACTGTGGGCGGGGTCAGTCACTCGTGGGGCAGAGTAAATGTGGAGGTTGCAAGAATACCCTCGGGGGCCGAGGAGGTAACGCGCGTAGTGCGGCGTACGGTACGGGTAGGCTGGTTGTTCACAAACACATCCCGACGTGGTCCACCGGATAGGTTTCTCAGTTCACCACAGTCGTGTAGTGTCGTTTGTCGTCAGTGAGTTTGGATGGCCAGAAGGGATTTGCAGGCGTTTGCGTTTGGGAGGCATGTTTTATTAGGTGGCAGGGTGTCAGGTGGGACAGGTTGGGTTGGCGGTGTGGGGTGGGTGTAGAGTGTCGTCATGTGGTTTCTTTTTTGTGGGTGGGTGTGTGGTGGTGTGTATTGTGTATTGTCCCTCTACTGGTTGTTGGATCGGATAGTGCTTCCTGCTATTGATTGGGTGTGCTGTACGCGTTATTAGGAATGTTTGAATGAGCATAGTATGATGCATGGTTTTTACAACTAGAGCTGCTTGTTGCAGTCAGTTGTAATACCTGTTTTTTTCTAGAAATGTTAGGTTAAAGTTCGAGTTTAGAACATTTTCCTTGATTTTTTTGTTATTTTTTTAGAACTAGGAAATCCTAACCAGGAACAAGTGTTACTGTTTTGGTTTGTAGAGTATAATAAAAAACAAAGTTTCTTGTCATCTCCTACAATTTTTTCTGTTTCTTTTTTCTGTGGCACTTTCACTCTCACGTTCTTCTGGCTCCTTTTGTCCCCTTCCGCTTTTCTGCCTTCAGTTTTTTCTGAGCGGCACCAGTACATCTTCCATCTTCCCCTTTCCACTGGCTGGCGCATTTTCCACACACCCCGGCCACATCACATTCTCACACTTTCTGCACTTTTTTTTTGCGCGGGCCCCATTACCATCAAAATCAGTTTTATTGCGGGCACATCAATTACCCCCATCACCATCGCGGGGCCACCGAAGGCCACATAAAAATCCAGTGCAGAGCACAAGAGATGAGGAGGAAGTGGGTCAACCACACCAACCTAATAATAAACAATAAATGGTTGAGAGAGAAAGTGTCAAAAAATCCCGTCAATTTAATGGGTTATGTGAGTTGGGGTTTGTTAGTGTTTGTTTCTTTTCTTATTCGTGTTTTATTGTAGTTGGTGTAGGGGCTCTTTTTATGTCTTGGGTCGCTCTCTCAGGGCTCGCTGCCTCATTGGCTGCTATTTTCTAAAAATTAAACATTCCTGGATACTGCTCTCTTTTAAAAAGAACACGAAATGACCATGTTTTATATTTTATTTCACTGATATATAACCACTTAGTAGTGAACAGTGGAACGCACATTTTCAGCCCCATTTAATTCTCCATGAAAGTACGGGAGGGCTTTTTTAGTTATTTTTGATGGGAAATTTTTTTTCCCCCAAAAAACAGCAATAGTTAAGAAGTTTTTTTTTAGCTTTTGCGGGCCCCCCTTTGCATCTTTTTCCCACACCCAAAAACTTTTTAATTTTTGGTGACATTTGGGCAGGTCGCATAAAAACTAACTCTAAAATTACAAAAAAAAATTTTTTATACGGGGAAAAAGTGTTTGGGATTTGTTTAAATCATACTAAGGGGCCAAAAGTTCATTTTTTTTTTGCAGAAAGGATGAAATATTTTAAAAAAAAGAAAAAAAAAAAAACACCTTTCTCCAATTCTCCTTTTACAAAAAAAAAAATATATTTTTAAAAATAGGGGGTTGGTTTGGTAAAAAAATTTAATTGCGAGTTAATTTTTTTGCAAGTTTTTTTTTTGGGGGGTTCAATTTTTGGGAAAATAACACCCCCGTTTTTACAAATCTACTTTTGGGGTTAAAAAGGGGTTTTTGGGGATGTGGGCCCCCCAATAAAAACTGTTTTACTGTTTGCACGCCTATAGTTTATCCCCCCCTGCTACAAGCTTTTTCCCCCATCTTTTTCATTTAGCTTTTTGAAAGGATTTTTTTGTTTTTTACCCCCTCCCCCTTTTTTTTTTTCTTTTTTTCACCTTTAGGAAAAAAATTTTCTTCACTAATTTTTTTCCACGTATCCACCCTTCCCCTTTATTACACCCTTCTCCTTACCTTTTTATAGGTAAAAAAAATTTTAGGGGGAAATTTTTCCCCCCAATTGAATTTTTTAAAAGGGGTTTTTATTTTCGACCTCAAACCCTTTAAAACCAAATTTTGTTTATTTACTGTTTTTAAATTCTTTTTTCAAACCCTGGGAACTTTTTAAACTGTTTTCGACCCATCCTAGGGGGAAACTTTTCTTTTTTGTGCCTGAAGATTCAGATTTTCAACACAAAGAAAATTGGTTAATAGGATTTTTGGGTTCAGCTTCCCCATGGGGTACATTTGAGACTCCCCAGGGGGGGAAACATTACTGGCTTAACTGTAAACCCCCAGGACATGCCTTTTTTTTGGGGAAATTTCCCAAGAAATTTCTTTTGTCCTCAATCCTCAAAAATTTCTCCCCTTGTTTCCGAAATTGATTTGGGGTTTCAAAAATCTTTGGTTTTTAAAAAGAAAAGTGGGAAGAGAAATTTAAGTCAGTGAAAAACCCTTTTTCAGGACAAGGCACCCCACTCCCATTTTTTTTGTTCCCCTTTTAACGGGTTTAAAGAACACTGCTTTCCTTGGCATTTTTTTTGTTTTTTCCCAAAAGGGTCTTCAAACTAAAGTTCCCTCAAATTTTGGGGCAAGATGTCTTGATTGAGAGACTTTTTTTGCCCAGTTTTTTTGTGCCCCCCCCCCCCCCCCCTGCCCCCCCCCCCCCCCCCCCCACCCCTTGGCCCCCCCCCCCTGCCCCCCCCCCCCCCCCCCCCCCAAAAAGATTGTTTTTAGACTTTCCCAAAAGCTTTTAATTTAACAGCTGGGGAGAAATGCGAGTTTTTCCCATGAAGGAGAAATCTGATAAGTTTCTTCCTTAAAGATGGGGGGAAAACTGTTTATAAAATGTAAGCCCCCCTTTTTTGTTTTTGTTGCCCAATTGGACTTTTAAAAGCCCTTTTCCTTGCAAGCCTGGGGGAAAAAAAAAAGAAGAAAAAAATTTTCACCACCCCAAAAGCTCCTTTTAAAATTGGGGGGAAAAATTACCCTCATTTTCCCAAAATAAAACTAGAGACATTGAGACAACAATTTTCCAAAAAGTTCCCCCCAGTTTTAAAACCAGTGACTTCCCTTTAGGGTTTTCCCACAAAATTTCAGGGCACTGAAAAATTTTTCCTACCCCTTGGGGAAAAAGTTTTACTTTTGTCAGTGTTTTCCCCAACTTTTTTTGGGGGGCCCCGGGAGGGGTTTTTAAAAGAAAGGGAAAACCTTTCCAAATGCTTTTTTAACTTTATTATAGGGGAGAAATTTCCCAATGTTTACATAAAACAAACAAGAAAATAGTTTTGAAAATTTGTATATCCTTTTGCATAATTTAGATTAAAAAGGGAAAAGGCCCAAGGCTTTTAAAATTTTTGGTTTACAAAGGCAAAAAAAGAAATAAAAAGGGTTTACAAAAAATTACATCACCTATATATTAAAAAGCTTCTTTCGGGCCATTTTAAAAGTTTCCCATCAAATTGGCAAATTAAGGGTTTAACACGGACCAGCAAAAGTTTTAAAAAAGGGAAAGAAAAATTTTTTTCCTGAGACAACACCGTCCCATGGGTTTTCCCCCCCAAAATCCAAAAAAAGGCCCAAAAGCCCCACCAGGACCCCTTATCAGCATCATTTTCAATCCCTTTCAGCTGGGAAAAGGGGGCCCAGCGGGGTTTGAGAGATCTACCTGGGTTCCACACTGTGGCTTTTGGGGGAGGGGGCCCCCTCTATAGCCCACATTTTTACAGCTACTTCTAACCTCGCAAAAAAATTTTCCCCCAGCTTTTACTTCCCTTGAAAAAAAAATTCCCTGCGAAAAACCAAAAGGGGGTTAGCAAGCGGGGACAGATCAGAAACTTTTCCATTTAAAAAGGTTTCCCCCTCCCCAAAAAGGGCCCAGTTTTTTTAAGAGGAAAAACCTGGGCACTGGAAAAACCCAATGACTTTTGATGCTTTTACCCCGGGGGCCCCCAAATTGGGTTTTTCCCTCTAAAAAATTTACTACCCGGGTAAAATGTTTTAAAAAAAAAGCACAGAGTTTATGTTTTAACTACTTGGCCCAACGCTCCCAAACAACGGGGCCCCTTTGTTTAAAAAACCCCTCTGGGGGTAAAATATACTGTTTCCAAAAAACATTTAAAAAAGCACTAGGAAAATTACGTTTAAAGGGACTATTTAAAATTTTTTTTTAAAGGGGATACTTTTCAAAAAGGGGTTTCCGGAGGGCCCCCAATAAATTTTATTAGCACTACATTCTACCTTGACCATCCAAAAACCCTTATTTTTTTCAAAAACAACACCAAAACCCAAAAAGGGAATGGTTTCCCATTAGAAGGGGAACAACATTTTGTTTTTTAAGAAAAGGGAAATTTATAAGTATACAGCGGGCATAATGAAATTTAAAAAAACAAAAAACTAAAAGGCGGGGGAAAGTACCCCCAAAAAAATAAGCGTAAAAAAAACCAGGATCGGGAATAACCAGGAAAATAACCAATCCCCCCCATTTACCATTCCCTCTGGTGTTTGTGAATGATTCATCTGGGAAACGCAACCCGGGGGGGTTTTGTTCTGAAAAATTTTTAAAAGCAACACCTATTTTTAAAACTTTTGGTAATAAAGGTGGTAAATTTTAATAACAAAATATCTATACCCCGGTTTCAAATTCTGAAAGTTTACCCTTTTTTTTAAACTTTGGTTTTTTATCAAATCTAAAAACTTCAAGGCGTACGGGGGTATTTTTTTTAAATTGATTTTAGCTACCGGGCAAGATAAATTCCCTTAAAGCCCTTAGCAGCATTTTAAAGCTATGGAGGGGACCCTAAAAGGGCAAAAGGGGGTTTAAACCCTTTAAAATTTTAACGACTTTTCAATATGGACCAAAAAGGGCCAATAAATCCCCCCGCCCCCTTTTTCCCAAAATCCATAAATAATTTTCTTTAAGCCCCCTTTTTTTTCCACCAAAAAATTTTATTTCCCTGACTTTTTTCCCAACCCAAATTTGTTTTAAAAACCCTTTAAATTGCAAAAATTTCCAGCGGAGGGCAATATTTTAAAGTCAATAAATCACTTCTTCAGCGGGGAAATCCTCTCCACACAGTTTATACAAGAAAGAAGGGCTTGGTTTTTTTAATTTCCGGATAAACATCTCTTTTTTTCGTTCTCCTTATCGGGAAACCAAACCCCCCTATAAATTTTGCCCATATTGAAAGGGGGGTTGGTTGGGTTTTAATTTTTCCAACCATGCAAGTCTCTAGTAAAAACAATTTTGTCTCCCATAAATTTTCAAAAATTTGGCCCAAAAAAAAAACTTTTTAAAATTCTCCTAAAGCCTTTTCCCCCCTTGACTGGGCACTTCCTCTCTTTTTTTATGCAACGGATTGGGAAAATAACAGAGCCCAAAAGGGGGACCATGCCTGTTTCCCGGTTAATCCCGAATCAACCACCGTCTCCAAGTTTGGATTTTGGTTTAAAGAAAAAAAAAGAACAGACCTTAAAAATTTTTTTCTTTTTGGGGGAAAAGCCACTTGTTTTCCCAAAATTTTTTCCCCTTTTTGGGTTTTTCCGCTGCCAATTTTGTCCCTCAAAAGAAAATAACTTCAACGGGCCTCTGGGGGGCCTTTTTTTCACTCATTTTAATTTTTCCCCAAAATTTTTTTGCCCATTTTTTTTTAAAGAGTAGTGGAACCAAAAAAATTTTTTTTTTCCCACCCATTACGGGAAAATTTTTTCCCACATATCATATGTTAAAAAACTAATATCCTCGTTTCCCCCCTTTTTTTTTTTTTTTTCCTCAAAATTTAACTTCTCAGATAAAACAGTTCCCCAATTTTGCCAAGAAAGGAAATGACACCCACCCATTTTTTTGGGCCCTTTTAGTCAGAACACAGCCCAACCCTTTTTTACGCTTTCTAAACCTAAATATATGGAAACTGCCCCTTTTTCCCCCCTCCCCCAAAAATTTTTTTTAAATGGAAAACAGCATAAAACCCCAAATTTACCTTTTTATGCAAAAATTTCCTCACTACACCCATGGAAGCTTATTTAAAAAATTAATTTTTCATTTATTAAATTTTTGCCTAGATTTATTCTTGTTTTTTTTTACTCACCTTTACTCTTTTGGACAGATTAATTTTTGAAAAAAAGAAAAGACCAGCTTATTTTGCAATATGACATTGCCCATTTAGTTTTCCAAAACAACCCGGGTTTTAGCCCGAAATGCGCAATGGGGCTTCACAAAAAAAAAAACCCATGAAACAAAAAAAAAACACATCCAGGGCCCATCACACCCACACCCATGGGGGTCACATCACACTGACTGGGAAAAACCACAGGTGTCTCCCTTTAACAAAAAGGGGAAATTCTTTTTTAACTTTTTAAAAAATTGGAGCTCCAAACAAAAAAGAAACCAAATAGGGGTGCACTTTTTGGTTACATTTGGGAACACATTGGCCTAAAATTTTTAATTTTTTCCCAAAAACCCATTTAGTACTACCAAATAAACTCGGGGGTTTGACTTTTCCTTTTTGCCCCAAAAGGCTTGATTTAAAACAAGGGGATAGCGTGATGACTTTAAGATATAAAATTGGATCACTAAAAACTTTTTTTTTTTTTTCCCCCACTCCGCAAATAAAAAAATTTAAAATCAACCCCCCCCCCCCCCCCCCAGAAAAAATTCAACGTTCAGGGAAAGCAAACTTTTGAAAAAGGGCCCACCCCATAAAAACAACATAAAAAAGCTTTTTCAAAACTAAAAAAAAAATTTTTTGGCAAGTGAAAAGGTATAAAAAAATGAGTCAGAAAAACCATTTTGGATTTATTTTTAAAAAAACCCAAATTTTAAGGGATACCCTTTTAATATCCCCAAACTAGGGCATTTTTAAACCAACATGACATACATTATATATGCTTACAAAAAGTAATTCTCTATGTTCCATACATTGTCTACAGACCTGACCAAATTACCTTTTAAAAAAAAAAACCCCGTAAATTTATACATAAACAACTTTTCCTTCAATAAAGGGCCAATTGGGCATAACTTAAGGGAAAAAGCGTTCAATTCTACCTGGAAGAAAACACAAAATGTCAGTCCCTAAGTAAAATCTCTTATATTAAAAAGTTTAAAAAATCAGGGCCCCTTTTCAATATGCGGCCGTTTAAAAATTTCCAATGTAAAAAATACTTTCTACTTTTTTTTTTCCGTGTTTAAATTTAGCTGAAAACTGTTTTTTATTTTACTGACCAAAGACAAGAATTTTATCCCCCACTCAAGGCTAAACACTTTCCCCGGGGCATTAAAAGGCGTTCATTAAGTTTTGTTTTTTTCCAAAATCTTAACAAATTTCCATTAGAAATCTATATGTTCAGAGACCGGGGCAGAACCATAAAAAAAATGGGGCCCCAATCAAAAACAAAATTTTTTCCGGTTTGGGTCTAAAATTCTTGCCAAAAAAATTTACCCAAAAAAAGAAAAACAAACATAAAGACAAAATTTTACTCTAAAAAACGAACCAAAACCCATTTTAAGATAGTAACTCCATAGACAGTGGAAGCAGACTCTAAAACAATTTCAAATTTTGAAAACAATAAAAACTTTTACAATGCTTTTTCTGTACACTTAAAAAAATTTTTTTATGTAAACGCTGCATGTGTTTTTTCTAGAGATAACCCTGGGCCGGGTAAAGAGACCTGAGTCTTAGCTATTAAAGGGTTTTCTTATATGCCGGGGTTGCTATTTTCCTAAAATGTGTAATTTTAAAAAATCTTAAATTCTATCTCCCCCTGCTTTTTCACTACTACATTATTACTTTTTTTTCTCCCCTTTTCTCCTGTTTTTTTTTTTTTTGAACAAATAAGTTCTTCATGCTGTTTCCTTTTAAACGTAACAAAAACCAACCCTTTTAAGGGGAAATTTAATGTAAATTTGCATTCAATTCCTTTTTTCCTTTCAAAATTTTTCCCTTTTTACAAAAGCCTTTAAACCCATCAGTTTGGGTTTACATCTTTTTTAAAACCTTTTATCCCTGATTCCTCAATGCAACAAATTGGAGCCAAATTAAAGGGCCCAAAACAAATGGGAGGCCCGCTCCCCGCCTGAAATATCAACAGTAAGATGGGCGTTCGATTTAACGAAGTGGAATTCGTTTAAATTTCGGGAAAAATTTGGTTTTTGGAAAAACCCAAGTCGAAGTTTGGGGTACTTTTGGGGGAACCCAAATGTGGGTTTTTTATTGATAAAATGGCTGCGAGCAAATGGCGTTTTAAAATGGGGCAAAGCACCCGGAGGAAGAAAAGGGGATTTGCCTGCATGACATGTGCAGAGTGAAGCCAATAGAGACCAGCGGGATTCTGTGACGTCACCGCACTATATAAGTTCCGGGCGCGACGCTGGGAAACTCTACCGCTCTCACTTACTGATCAGGGGGAAAGGGCGCCGCGGCCGATTGTTCTAAAAAAAAATGATTTTTATACAGCGAATTTTTTTTGGGGTGTCTCAGCTTTTTTCAAGAAATGCTTTCTTTAACGTTCTATTTTTGATTTTTTGGTGTATTGGGTCTGAAGTCCATTGCATATAATGGGTTTTAAACTATCTGCTCACAGAAATTGAAAATCCAAGGGGGAACCCAAGCCAGTCCTTTTTATTCATTTTAAAAAAACAGCCCTTTTTATAATACAAATACCAAATTCATTTTTGGCCCGCTCATTTTTTTGCGGGTTTTTACTTTTCCCGGGGGGGGAATTAAAATGTGTTCTGCTGCTGTTGTGCTCCCAAAAAACCGTCTTTTTTTACCGCCAAAAAAAAAACAATTTTTTCCTTTGCATTTAAACACAAACGAAGGTTTTAAATTCAATTTTTTTTCTTGTTTGTTAGCATAGAAAACACGCAATTGTAAAAAACGAAAAAAGCTAGTAGTTTTCCCGTGTCAATCTTTTTTCGCAATATTCATCCAGGGGTTAATTTAAACGTTGTTCTGCGGGTGTTGTGGGCTCAAGAAAAACCCTCTTCTTCACCGCCAAAAAAATTTTCAATTTTTTCCCGTAGCTAAAATTTACAAAGAGAAGGTTAATTTTCAATTTTTTCTCTTGTTGTGTAGCGTAGAAAAAAACGCAATTTTCCACGCTAAAAGCTAGTATTTCCGCTGTCAATTTTTTTTGCGCCAAATTTTCATTTCCGGGGTTAAAAAAGCGTTTTTTCTTTCTGCTGTTTGTAAATCCCAAAAAAACCTCCTTTTTTACCCCCAAAAAATAAAAATTTTTTCCCGTAGCATAATTCAACAAAAGCGAAAGGGTTTAAATTTTTAATTTTTTTTTCTTGTTGTTGTTTGGTAGAAAACACGCAAATTTTAAAAACGCAAAAAAGCTATAAATTTCCGGGGTGCTTTAATTCTTTTGCGCAATTTACATCCAGGGGGAAAATTTAAACGTTTTTCTGCTGCTGGTTTTACTCCAAGAAACCGTCTTTTTTACCCCCAAAAAATACAAATTTTTCCCGTAGCATAATTTTACAAAACGAAGGTTTAAATTTCCCAATTTTTTTTCCCTTTTTGTTTTAGCGTAGAAAAAAACGCCCAAATTTACACGCTACAAAACTTTATTTTTTGGGCCCGTCAAATTTTTTTGCGCAAAATTTAAAATCCAGGGGTTAAATTTAAACGTTGTTCCCGTGCTGTTGTACTCCAAAAAACCTTTTTTTTTTTTCCGCCAAAAAAAAAATTCAATTTTTTCCCGTACATAATTCACAAACGAAGGTTTTTTTTACAATTTTTTCTTGTTGTTTAGCGTTTGAAAAAAAACGCAATTTTTAACACGCTACAAAGCTATGTTTTTGGTGCTCAATTTTTTTTGCGCAATTTTTCATTTCCAAAGGGGTTTTAAATTAAACGTTGTTTTTGCTGTTGTACTCAGTAAAAGAAACTTTGTTTTTCAAACCCCCACAAAAGAAATTCTGTAGCCAAAATTCAAAATCCGAAAGGGTTTAAATTTAAAAATGTTTTTGCTTTTTTTATTCAGTAAAATACACAGAGTTTTTTAAAAAGGCCAAAATACAATTTAAATTTTACGCTTCCCCATCACCAAGACCGGTGATGAGGGGCGCAGTGACGATTGAAAAACAAATAGATGATATGTAGGGCCCACCGCACTTGGGGAAAACCCGGGGGAAACAAAAGGGGTTTTAATCGTCAAAGGGGAAAGGGCGTCACTTGCGCGTCAGGCAGTTTGGGGAAGCCAGCCAAGTGGGGCGTGTGGCCCTGAGTCAGCAGGATAACAGCAGTGTGAGGTCGGGACCCCAAGCGGCCCCGTGGTAAAAAACCCGCTTCACAGGTCCAACAAAGTAGGGCACGGGGGTCAGGAAAGGCAGCGGCGGCAAGTAGTCACTCAGTCGGAGGTTGGGGGGTAAAAATCCGATACCGGGGTGGGCAGTTCTTTGCTAAAGACACCGGGGGAGCCAATGGGTATTGTAAATCTGAAAGCAAAAAGTGAACGTGGCGGGAGAAACTTTTGGCACCACGGCCCTGCGTCAACAATGCAGCGTCCCCATCGGTGGCCTGGGGAGAAAGTGGCTAGATTGGGGTCCATCCTGCCGCCGCAAACAGCCAGCGCAGGCTCGTGGCACGCATGCCTTGCACCCTTCAGGCCCCCCCCCTCTGCAGAAGGGACTGTTTCTCTTTGACATCATCCCGGCCCAAGATGCCCTGCTCTTCGTTACTCTGGCCCAGCAGTCGTTCGGGGGGTGATTGCAAAGGACAACATTGCCCCACCTCCAAGGTGCAGGTGACGTGCTCCTGCCCAATTTGTTGGTATGCAGCCCTCCTTTCCAATGGGGACTTGCCCCATTCAAGAAATAATGGTTTGTGGAGCCGAGTGGGGGTTTCCAACCCGTAATTTTTTTCCCCAAAAAGGCAGTCCCCAGTATTCATAAATATGTAAACAAAGGGTGGGCCATCCTTAAGCTTTCTTTTTTCCCAAAGGGTGCACGGCAGCGCGGCGCTGGAGCTGTAACTTGGTCGGGCCATACTTGTCCTTTACGGCCCACTGGGTGAATGTGCTTCCGGCCCGGGCCACCAACAATTTGGGCCCCGGAGACCCACTTTCCCTCACGTTGTCAAACTGCTGCTCCTGCGCCAAATGTCTGCCTCCTCCTCCTCCACCCCCACCATCTCCATCATACCAATGTTAGGGACAGCGCGGTCACGCATTCTACACCGGGGCTTCCCTCGGCGAACGAAGCACACAGGGGAGGAATGCTCGCGTCATGCAGCAAGAAATAAATGTGTGGTTTTCTCCGCGCCAACTGAAAATCGGAACCTGGTGACGGACAATGGGGGGAAAATGGTGTCCGCGCTGCCCCGAGGAGGGATGGGTCCATGTCCCCTGCATGGCACTGTTCAATCTGGTTGTGAAAAGGCTGAAGTCTTACCGATTCGCAATTTAAAAGGGCCCGGAAAACTGTCATGCACTTTATCCATTGCAAAGCCGGGAACACCCCCCTCAGTTGCAGGGGCAGAACGGCCCCCCCCCAACACACTCTGAATCATGTTTCCACCCTTGGGAAATTTCCAGCTGCACATGGGGCCGACGAGACGGAAAAGGGCCATTAACGTTTTTTTTGATATCCAGGCAGCAGAAGTCCCCCCTGTATAATTTGATTCACCCAGAGCACTCCGCGTGACCCTGCCTTTTGTTGAGGCCTTCGGGGGGCGGGTTATTTGTCAGTCCCAGGACTCGGGATGAAAAACGTCATCCCAGTTTTGCCCCGGGAAACAGTGGTAAAAAATCTGTCTGGGCGGGGGGACTGCAGACGTGGCGACTACTTCTTGGCCCACTAGCCGGGGGGATGAAAGGAGGAGGAGGAGGACATTGGAGCAAAAGCATTTTGGTGAAATGGTGGTTTTTTCTACCAGGGACAAGAGAGGGGGAGCGGGAGCAGCTTGCGGGGTGGAGGAGATGAGGAAGCGAAGGGCCAATAATGCCCAAGCACCGTGGCAGATACAGTGGAAAGGGGGCAGGGGAGCCCCCGGGAGTCACTTGTGCAGTGGCCCGCAGCATGTTTATTTCCCTGGCTAGTGACAGCCAAATAGTCAGCATCCGGAGAGGGTTGATTTTGGCTTCCCCCTTTTGGGACTCTCGCTACCGGGGTCCAAAATGGGACCCTTTTTCCCCAGCTATTGAGAGGGAGGACAAATCAAAATACTATAGGGAAACCTCCAATATTTGGCCGCTCCCTATGGGGGGATCGTCCCTCCTCGACGGTCTGCCCGGGGGGGTTCCTCCGCGCTCCCTTACTACGGCCGGGGCTGCGGGGGGAAGGTGGGGGGGTAGGGAGCATACCAGCCCCATCACAGTAACTAAGTTGGAGTCACTAAGCATTTCCCTTCACCCGCCTGTAGGAGGGTGTCCCAGCACAGCAAAAACCCCTGGAGCATCCCCTGAACCAAAACAGGTGGGGGCCCCCTATTTGGCGCACTCTGCCCCCCCAGTTAGAATCCGTGGACTAGGGCAGCCAAATGGATTGTGCCGCAACTTCCCGGTTTGCACGGGAGAAGCGTTTTTCCTGCCCGGCCGTTGTGGAAATCAGGCGGGTGTTCAGTGGGGGGGGCCATTGTTAAGCCAAGGAGCCCCCGTTTTGTCCATGGGAAATTTGGAACAAAGCCTTTGTAAAATTTGAATTAGGCGTGGATCGGCCGGATTTCCCACACCTTATGCCTTAGGCGTCAAAAATAAACCCCCCATACGCCTCACCCAAAATGTGAAAATGGTTTTTTGGGGTTTAAAACCTGCCCCACAATTTCGTTGCCGCCACCGCCTGAGCCACACATCGCTGACAGTTTCTCCCCTCTGCCAACAACCCCTCTTTTCGGGACTAGTATTGCCACCCCCCCCTTTTTGCCCCTTCTGACCTCATGCTGCGCTGTGGCTGCTGCCGTACCTCCACACTGTGTCTTTTCCCATCTGTGGCCCCACCCTGTTTTTTCCCCCCTCCAGAAGCATTATGCCACTGTCTGACCTCATGTGCTGCTGCCGGGGGACCACACACGTTCATTGTCCCCCTCGTGGCCTACTCTGTTTTTGCCACCTCAGAAAGTCATTGTGCCATGTCTGACCCCCTGTTGGTGTGGCTGCTGCCCCTGACCGGGCCATGTGTCATTGTGCCCCTGTTTTACTCAGTGCTTGCGTGGGTGTTGCCGTGACCCACACACTGTGTCATTGGCCCGTCTGACCTCATTTTTGGTGGGCTGCTGCCCTGACCTACCCTGTGTCGTGCCACTGTCGACCCCTGTGTCTGCGTGACCCACACTGGTCATTGTGCCACTGTTACCCTGTGCTGCTCCGTGACCACAACTGTGTCATTTTGCCATGTCTGACTCATGCTGCTCCTGTGGCTGCTGCCGGACCTACACACTGGTCATTGTCCCCCTCTGTGGCTACCCTGTTTTTGCCACCTCCAGAAAATTTATTGTGCCACTGTCGACCTCATCTGCTCCTGTGGCTGCTGCCGTGACCTACCCTGTGTCTTGCCCCCCTCTGTGGGCCCACCCCTGTTTTTTCCACCTCCAGAAAGTGATTTGCCATGTTTACCTCTGCTCTCCTGTGGGTGCTGCCCTGACCTACACACTATGTCATTGTCCCCCCTCTGTGGGGCCACTCCCGTTTTTGCAACCTCCAGATGCATTGTGCCCCTGCCCCGACCTCATGTGCTGCCCGGGCCCACACACTTTCATTGTGCCCCTGCCTGACCTCATGCTGCTGCGCCCCGGGCCTACAATGTGTCATTGTGCCACTGTTGACCTCATGCTGTGCTGTGGGTGCTGCCCTGACCTAACCTCTGTCATTGTGCCACTGTCTGACCTCACGTTTTTGTGGCTGCTGCCGTACCTACACATGTGTATTGTCCCCCTCTGTGGCCACTCCCGTTTTTGCCACCCCCAGAATGTCATTTTGCCCTGTCTGACCTCATGTGCTGCTGTGGCTGCTCCGTACCCCCACTTGTCATTGTGCCCTGTCTGACCTCATGCTGCTGCGTGGTGCTGCCGTGACCTACACACTCTGCATTGTGCCCCTGTCTGACCTCATCTGTTTCTGTGGCTGCTCCGTGACCCCACTTTATTGGCCCCTGTCGCCCCATGTGCTGCGTGGGGTGCTGCCGGAATACACACGTGTCATTGTGCCACTGTCGACCCCCTGTGCTGCGGACCTAACCCCTGTGTCATTGTCCCCCCTTTTGGGCCCTCTGTTTTTGCCCCCTCAGAATGTGTTGTGCACGTCTGCCTCATGCTGCCCTGTGGCTGCTGCCGGACACACACGTGGTCAATTTTCCCCCTCGTGGCCTACTCCTGTTTTTTCCCTCCAGAAGCATTGGCCCTGCCTGACCTCATGCTGCTTCCGTGACCTTCCCCCACTGTGTCATTTTGCCAAAGCCCGACCTCAGCTGTGCTGCCGGGACCTACACACTGTGTCATTGTGCCAATGCTGACCTCTGCCCCGCTGCTGGACCTACACACTGTGTCATGTGCCACTGCCTGACCCCTGCTCTGCTGCCGTGACTCAAAACTGTGTCATTGTGCCCCTGTCTGACCCCCATGCGCTGCTGTGGCTGCGCCGTGACAAAACACTCTTCATTTTGGCCCCTTCTGACCCCATGCGCTGCTGTGACCTACACACTGTGTCATTTGCACTGTCTGCCTCATGCTGGCTGTGTGGTGCCCGTGACCTACAACTGTGTCTTTTTGCCACGTCTGACCTCATGTGTGTATGGTGCTGCCGTGACCCAGCACTGTGTCATTGTTCCACTCTGTGGCCTACTCCTGTTTTTACCCCCTCCAGAATGTATTGTGCCACTCTCTGACCTATGCGCGTGCCGCCGCCCTTCCCCCCCCCCCACACTTGTCACTGATGTTGCCACTAGCCCTCGCTTGTTTTTTTTTGCGGGCGCTTGCATACTTTATCAGGCTCATTCCCCTTCAGTTTTTTGGTCGTTTTGCCCTCTTAAGTCCCGGGAATTTTTTGTGAAGCTTCTAAGAGCGGGGGCGTCTGTGCGGTCATACTAAAACCCATTGTATAAGACCCAAAACCCAAACCCCTTGCATATTTAAGCATGGCACAATGTTCTACGCCCCCGCAGGCTCTGGCAGCCTGGAAAAAAGCTGTTTTTTAAAAATGATTCGTGCCGAAGTAATTTGGAACAAGTTATTTTTTGCCGGAAATTCGGCGAAGTGAGCGAAACGAATTTTGGGAAATTCGCCCTCTCTAATAAAAAGATACTTTCAACCCCTTTCTTCTTAAGAGGACATGTTTTACACAATTACACTATATTCGGAATTATTGGTGGAGGTTTTAAAATTCCAGATATTGGAAACTTGCAAAAAATTTCTTTTTAGGTCAGGAGGTAACTTCAACATCCTTTTAAACAGAAAAAACCCCTTTTTCCCTGTGTTTTTAAAACTTCTGGTACAAAAAGTTTTGCCCCAAATATTTGTGTGGGGCCCGGGGGCTTTAAAGAAGGCAAACACCAATGCTTAATAAACTTTATTATATGAGTAATTCAATGATTACATAAAACTACAAGAAGATAGTGTGATATTGTATATACTTTTGCATAATATAGATTATAAAGGCAAGGCATGCATAATATTGGTTACAAAGGCAAAGCACGCATAATAAGGATTACAAATACTTACATCACATCTATATATGGGTCAAAGCTTCATCAGGCATCTTATAAGCTTCATCTATTGGCATCAACTGGTAACACGGACCAGCGAAGATAGAGAGATATTCCTGAGACAACACCGTGCACGGGTGCCCCCATATACAGGTCCAAGCTCCACCAGGCATCTTATCAGCATCATCTATCAATAACATCAGCTGGGAGAAGGGGCCAGCGAGATAGAGAGATCTACCTGGGATCCACACTGTGGCGTTGAGGCGTCCCTCTATAGCCCACAGGTACAGCTACTTCTAACCTCGCAGCAAACTTTCCCAGCTTATATCTTACTTGAAACAAATGCCTGCGTAACCAAGTGTTACGCAAGCTGACAGATCAGTACTTTTCCAGTATAAGGCTTCCCTCCCTCGAATGGCCAGTTCTTAAGAGGTTAACCTGGCACTGGAAAAATCCATGACTTGATGCTGTACACCTGGGTTCCCATGATTTTCCTCTAAACAATTACTATCCAGTAATGTTTAGACCAGCACAGAGCTATGTGACTACTTGGTACAACGCTCCCACAACAACGAGGCCCTGATAACAACCCTCTGTGCCAATATACTGTTTCTCACAAACATTTACCAAACACTAGGAAAATTACAGCTTAAAGACTAGCTATTATTCTTAAAGTGGTACGGTCAATATGGATTCCGGATGGTCAATAAATCTATTAGCACTACAGTCAGGAATTCCACCAACGTCATGATATAAAGCAAGGGTCCACAGAACTACCTTAATGGTGGCACTTATTAGAGGGTAAAGCAATTGTACATCCTTTTGGCAGACTTGGTCTTCTGTATCAGGAATTCCATCATAGTTTCTTCATATATGCATGAGCACACAGAATTGCCTCCATTGTGACATTCTTTACAGGGAAAAGTAATAGTCTAACTGCTTGTGAGACTTATTACCCTGTGCAAGAAATCCCAACTGATGTAGTCTCCTAAGACCAAACTCTCTGGCCCTTGGTGAATCCCTTGGAATTGTAAAGGAGGAGAGATTTTTTTTCTCCCTGGACTTTTAGTCAGGGAGGCGTTTACTGTGAAATGTATGAGCAGAGCTTCTCTAGGGAGGCATTTGCTTGACAACCTCTACCAATAGATCTGGAAAAGGGCTGTAAAACAACATGTTTGTCTGAAAGTAACCAGATGATATGATATATCTTCAGGAATTGGTTGTCAGAAGCGGAAATTCTAGCCAGTCTTCCTTGCCGGTGTCCATCACTGACCATCAAAGCTGCGCAACATCAGTGTTTCAGAGTGTAGGAGACTCGGCCCAAAATGACCACTGACTTGTTATTGCTGTCATTAGTCTTGTTGCCACATGACTTTTTGGCTTCCCTCTGGAGCACTAATTACTAATAAAATCTCCTCAAATAATTCCAATTCAAGGACATCTGGTTCCTCTGGAGACCAGGAATGCTGTATAAAAGTAATGTATGAAATGCTTCTCCTACTTCTGTTAGCTTGCAAAAATATTCATACCCCTTGAACTGTTCCTGAAGAAAATATGTGCTTTTCCAAGTTTATAAGAAACTAAGGGCCACGTGTATGAAAGCTGTCTTGGTCTAGGACTTTCTTGGTTGCCCATAGCAACCAATCAGAGTTCCCCTTTCATTTCCTATAGTGCTCTGAAAAAATGAAAGGGGCACTCTGGTTGCTATTGGCAACAAATAAAGTCCTAGACCAAGATAGCTTTCATACACGTGGCCCTTAGTTTTTTATAAATTTGGAAAAGCACATATTTTCTTCAGGAACAGTTCAAGGGGTATGAATAAAAAAAAGTGTTGCTTGCATATGTATTGAGCCACCCTGAGTCAATGATTTGTAGAACCAATTTTAGCTGCAATAACAGCTACAAGTCCGATGGAATATGTCTCTTCCAGCTTTGCACATCTAGAGACTGGAATTTTTGTCCATTCTTATTTGAAAAATAGCTCTAGTTAAGTCAGATAGGTTGAAAAATGTTTGTGAACAGCAATATTCAAGTCAAATTTTGAGCTGTCATATGCTTCACTTAGCAGTAGGCTGAAAAATCTTTTGACCCAAAGCTGTCCTATCAGACCTTCCTACACTTGTACGCTTACATCATACCTGCCTAAGGGGAAAGTCAAAGTAGTTAGCTACCCCTACAAATTAACCATTGACCAGTGTGCATGCTGTGAATAGGTCACAAATAATAAATAAAATTGCTGTTTAATATGTTGTTTCATAGTTTCATAGTTTGTAAGGCTAAAAAAAGACAAGTCGTCCATCTAGTTCAGCCTGTTGTGCTAAGGTGTTGATCCAGAGGAAGGCAAAAACCCCCAATGAGGTAGAAGCCAATTGTCCTCATTTTAGGGAAAAATTCCTTCCTGACTCCAATCTGGCAATCAGGAAAAATCCCTGGATCAATGACCCCTCTCCTGAATCCTAGTTACTATAACTTTTTATATTATTACGCTCCAGAAATGCATCGAAACACTTTTTGAACTTGGTTATTGATTTCACCATGACAAGTCCCTCTGGCAGAGAATTCCATAGTCTCACTGCTCTTACAGTAAAGAATCCCTTTCTATGTTTATGTAGAAACTTTCGTTCCTTGTTCTAGATACAGCCCTGGGTATAAATAAATCTTGGGAGAGATCTCTATATTGACCTTTGATGTATTTAAACATATTTATTATGTCCCCCCGAAGCCTTCTTTTCTCTAAACTAAATAACCCTAATCTTGCCAATCTTTCTGTGTACTGTAGTCCACCCAGTCCTTTTATTATTTTTGTTGCCCGTCTTTGTACCTGTTCAAGCTCTACAATGTCTTTCCTGTGCACTGGTGCCCAAAACTGTACACAATATTCCATGTGTGGTCTAACCAGTGACTTGTATAATGGGAGAATAATGTTCTCATCATGTGCATCTATGCCCCTTTTAATGCACCCCATGATCCTATTTGATTTGGCTGCTGCTGCCTTGATCTTGATGTTTAACAAAATGTTTGAAAAAATAATCCTTATCTGCAATACAATCTGAAAATGTAATTGTAACATTTAAAGATGTTATCTTACCATGCCGTTTCACAAGCAGTTTTAGATTAATGCTTCCTGTCTCTTCTTGGTCAGGCAGTGGTTGATTCTCTAGCAGTGATTAGCTTATCAGCTCCATATTCACAGCTCTTTCTAATGTTCTGTAATGAGAGCAGGAAATCCTATCTATGAGCTATAGTAAACAAAAGTAATTAATCTCCTTAGTTTGTTAGAGATAACCCACTCTTCTCAAGCTGCAGGCGGTCCTGTGTGCGGACCATTGGCAATGTCACTCTGCTATCAGATAAGACAAACAGCAGAGAGAGCAGGGGAGAACAGGTCGGTAACCCAAAGAAAACTTTGTGCACTCAGAGCAGATAAATGCTCTCTTATCTTCTACTAGCCTTGCTTTTACTGTCATTTTGCAACTATGAGACCCCTTTCCAGGCTGACAAGAAAATTCTGCACAGCAACAAATCCATGGCAACGATTTTTCAAATTCCACATTGTTTTTCTGTGGTTTCTAAAAGTGTTAAGCTGAATTTCCATGTAGTGTTTTTGTTGTGTCTTTCAACCTCATTAAAAATTCAAGTTTTAAAAAAAGCGTGTTTTTTTAATGCACATGGTATTAATTTAGAACATTGGGGTTTATTAAAAAAAAAATGTTTTTTATTGCTTGTAGTTTTATGCAGTTGAAAACCACAACAAGAGAGACAATAAATAGATAGATAGATAATTTATTTTTATTTTTTTTCAGACATTTTGTCATTTAATCCCACATAAATACTCATGTTATATAATTGTAATATTGTTATTTTGAAAATTGACACTTGTTATAATAAATAAAAATGAATGATTTAATACAAAAAAAAAGTGTGAATTACATAAAAAGGCATCTTCAGCTGTGGCACTGATTAAAATGTGCCTTGTTTTTATGGCAAAACTATATACCATACTCAGTCTACATGCTTTTCCTGTGTTGAAGTTAACAAAAATTATTTATGGTCCATACATAAAACTTGTTTTTGAATTGTAATGCAAATTTATTTTGTGTTGTGTTTTTTCTTACACTGCAGATACAAGGATCAATTATAGTTTCAAGTGTGATTGAAATCTTCATTGGGTTTATTGGCCTTCCAGGAGCATTGCTCAGCTCCATTGGACCTCTAACTGGTGCACCAACAAGTTCTCTCATTGGTCTTTCTGTTTTTGAAGCAGCAGGACAAAGAGCAGGATCTCACTGGGGCATATCTATACTGTAAGTAGAAAGTAAATAGACATGGCTGTCCTGCCATGTTGCTTTTTATATTACACATAAACAAACAAAACCAATACTAATGCTTAATAGGGTATGTTCACGCAATGTATTTAGAAGTGTATCAATGCAGTGTGGTATGAGGCCTGTGGGACTGCTGAATTTAATGTAAGCCTAAGTTGCCATGATAGCAACTTCTCTTGACAATACCCCATATGGGTTAATGGCTGTGCTGACCTTGGACCTTGGACTTGGACTTGATAAAACACAGTGGACTTATACTAGCAGATGACATGGCTCAACAAACCATAACTAATTGTAGAAACTTCACACTGGACCTCAAGCAACTTGGATTGTGGCCTCTCCACTAATGGGACTTTAATTTGCAAATGATAATTAGAGTTGAAAACAGGACTTTGGACCACTGAGCAACAGTCCAGTCCAGTCCTTTTTCTCCTTAGCCCAGGTAAGATGCTTCTGAGTTTGTAGCCCATGTTCCAGATACATGTGTGTGTTGATTCTTGAAGCACTGACTCCATCCGCCGTCAAATTCTTGTGAATCTCTCCCAAATTTTTGAATAGAGTTCTCTTGACAATTCTATCAAGGCTGTACGCTGGGGGAGACGATGCATAACTCATAGATCTGTATGAGAGCTATGAATTACTGTAATTGCGGTGCGCATTTCGCTCGTATTAAATCGCAAATACGCAGCGAATTGTGCGCTGCAATTACGGCGTGTGAACATACCCTTACTGTTGTGATGCAACAGCAGGTAAGTAATACACCTGCTTTTTCTTTCGATAGAATTATTGGCCACTGTAAAAACTCACTGACCACAATTGGCAAAGATGTCAATCAGTCTCAGAGGCGTGACACTTACTCTGATTTCACCCTATTGGCTAATTATGTGGGAGTGTACTTTTATATACACTTGTTTGGTTTCTTGGCTGCGCTTTTGCCCACTTTTTCAGAATAGCTATTAACATTATCACACCATCTATAGATTTTAACTAGTAATATGTCCTAATTAAAAGTTAAGTTTTAGGTTTATGATAGATTTGTGGATTAATTAAATAGGATAGTTATGCATTTTGGTAATTTGTTGCCATTTTTTATTACCAGCCAAGATAAAACCAGCAGCTAAAGCCTGATACAATCCGAATAGGAAAGTTTATGGAAACTTTTTCTTTTCCATCCTAAAATTACCAGCCTGCAGCCACCCTAGAAGCAGATCATTACATTAAATGGTCTGCTTCTGACGGTAACCTGGCTCTTTCCAGTACTCTTGGTACATTGGGTACTTGGGTAATAGTAAGAGAGAGTTAATGTTGGACTTTGAGTGACAACAAAACACCACTGGCTGATACCACAATGCTAAGAAAGTTGGGTGCCTGCTGTGGGAGATGTCACCCAGCTTTCTTGGCTGCTGGAAAGGCTATCTTAGAAAAGCTGGGTGCCTACTGTGGGGGATGGGGCATCACCCAGGTTTCCTATGTAGGCCCCCTATTAGACAAGAAGGTATATAGATCATCCAGTAGGTAGGTGTACAGGCCCCCAATTAGGTAGGTATATACCTTAAGTAGGAAGGTATATAAGCCCCCATTATGTAGTTATACAGGTAGGTACATAGGCAATTTTTTTGTTAACTCGCAATTAATTTTGAAGGAAAATGCTATTCTCACAGCAAGGGTACCAATTAGCACACCAACCTTCGGTGGTGGGCAAATGACCACGTTTTCAATGAGGATTTAAATTTTACACTAGTCACATTTTATTTTGGGGCAAGTACATTGACGACATGCTGGTTCTCTGGAAGTGTGATGCTGATCTCTTTAATGACTAATGTCTCTATCTTAAATACCAATTAGAATGTGGTTTACATCAGAGATTCATCCAGAAAATATCAACTTCCTTGATCTGACTATTACACTGATGTCTAAAGGAAATATACAAACAGATATATATAGAAGGAAAACATTTACCAATAAATTACTACATTGGAATAGCTGACATCCCCCAGCTTTAAAAATAGGGAACACTGTTGGGCAGTATTTAAGAGCAAGGTGCAACTGTACCAATGAAGAAGCTTTCCAATGTGAAATTCCTACTTGGCCTGCTTACCTCTAAGACAGCCATGGGGTAGTCGCGCCAAAAAGGGCGCCCCAGTCCAGAACCTATCTCTTCCACACACTTACCCTATTCCAAAAGAATTATTGTCCCAACATGTTTTGATGCCCCATCTAAATCTCCTCAGGGAACAGATATAGGGAAAGATACAAATGCAAGGAAAAAGGGTTATTGCAAAAAAGAAAACTGGATATATGCCTTGGTAGGGTTATCCGGCCTGCACAGACAGTGAGGAGCAGCTTCGAGACCTAATTGAGAACATGGATGAATGTGAGGACCATCTGTGATTACCATTAGGTTTGGAGATTGGGTCTATGGTTAAATGTTTGTAGGGCTTTATCTTGGGCCTGATACAGGGTGCAGGATGAGACATAGGTATATATAGGTCCCCTCCTTAAGTATATAGGTCCCCTCCTTCAGTAGATATTTAGGTTCCCTCCTAAGGTATGTATAGCCCCCCTTTTAAGGTAGGTATATAGGTCCCCTTCTTAGGTAGGTAGGTAGGTAGGTATATCTGTCCCCTCAGAAGGTAGTTGGGTATATACATCCCCTTAGTAGGTCAGTAGGTATATATGCCCCCCTTGTTAGGTATATATGTCCCCTCCTTAGGTGGGTAGGAAGGTAAATAGCTCCCCTCAGGAAGATACAATAGGTGTATATTAGGTCTTCTCCTTAGGTAGATATATAAGTCCCAACCTTAGGCAGGAATATATAGGTTCCTGCAGGTTTATAGGCCTCCTCATTAGGTAGGTATTTAGGCCCCCTCCTTAAGTAGATAGGTATATAGGGCCCCTTCTTGGGTAGGTATGTATATGGTTCCCTCCTTATAAAGGTAGATATGTCCCCTCCTTAGGCAGGTAGGTATATAGGTCCCCTCCGTATAAAGGTCCTCTCCTTAGGCAGGTATGTATATAGGTTCTCTCCTTAGGTAGGTATATAGGTCTTCTCTTTATGCTGGTACGTATATAGATCCCCTCCTAAGGTAGGTACGGATATAGGTCCCCTCATTAGGCAGGCAGGTATGTAGGTCCTCTTCTTAGTTAGGTATATAGGTTCCCTCTTTAGACAGGTAGGTATATATATCCCCTTGGGTGACTGCATAGGTCTCCTCCTTAGGTAGGTATGCATACAGCTTCCTTTCTTTAGGTAGTTATAGATGTCCCTTCTTTAAGCAGGTAAATATATAGGTCCCCTCCTTAGACCTCTTTTAAAAAAAATTTATAATAATATTACTCTCTCTCTCTCTCCTCGTTTCTCCAACAAAGTAGATGCTCTTCCTAGCAACTCTAAGGGGTGTTCACATGGCATACAGTGGCGCCTACCTGTGCGTGCCGCTATATGTCTGCTGTTAAAAGTGCAAGCTGGCCAGAGCATACTTTGAACTGTGCTCTGGCCCGGCTTCCATTCACTCTCACCTTCCCCGGAATATGTTGGGAAATCGTGCTATGATTTTACCATATTTGCGGAGCCTACTTCAGGCGCATTGCAACACAATTATGCGCTGAACTATACCCTGTAAATACGCCATTTGAACACCCTCTTAGGCCGCAAACCCTAGGCAGAGTGACTAGGCTTTGCGGCCTAGGAGAGGTGACTTTATCACACCACTGCCCAGTATACTGTTGTGGCCGACAATAGTAGTTTTCAACTGTATGTGCATCCGAAGGATGCACATACAGTTATGCAGACCCGCCGGTGTTCTGGTTTGGGGCACCAGCCATCTTATTTGGGGCACAAACCCCAGATACAATAGCCCAGCAATACCCCTGAAAACCAGTGTATCAAAAAACTCTGCATTGTATTTAATGGCCCACATTAAAGCAACACAATGATAAAAAATACTTTCATTTAAATTTTGCCACAAGAAAAGTTTTTGTCATCCTACTAAGGGATATAGCAATCCCATTAAAGGTTTTTTTACTTACAAAATCAGCAATGTAATATACATGCTTAAAAGCCATTGTGACAAAATTTACATTGGTCAAACATCAAATACCATAAAAGTCTGAATGAATAAACAAAAAAGGCTGTTGAGGACAAAAATGTTAGATGAACAGAGTAAAGTGGAAACAGACACAGATTAGTTATACAAATACAAAATTCTGAGAAACCACAATAGCTTGATATTTTTATGAAGCTCTGCAGAATGTGTAAGACCCGATAGTTGACACCTGACATCACAACTGACTCACAGAAAAGTATATTGGATCTGTATATTGTAAGGATTAGCCCCTAATGATTTAAATGAGAAGTGTATTAGAAAGTATTTTTATAATGGTGTTGCTTGTAGTCTGCTGAAATATTTAAAACCTTTGTAAAGACTGAATACCATTTGTTGTGAAATAAAAAGCAACTCATTCTGGGGCACAGGTAAACATCAGCACAGAACATGCAGTACATGTAGTACTGTACTGAAGAGAAGCGCTACTGGAAGCCAGTAATTGCTGGTACTTCAGAAATACTAGTGTTTTACCAGTGAAATGTTCAATCTGTTTGTCTAGATTTTACAGTAAATCATGGGATGCAGATTGGCAGCTGTCTATGGCATTATATTATAATGTTTCAGATTACCAGGAAACATTGTATCCTGAAGCTATTTAACTTGAGGGGCCACTGAATGGTTATTTGAAAGTATTATTTCTCTCTTTCAGGGTCTTGACACTGATAATATTATTTGCACAGTACCTTAGAAATATTACACTTATTGTACCTTGCTATAAAATTGGAAAAGGAATAAGGACATACAAATTGCAAATCTTTAAAATGTTTCCGGTAGGTAAAACCAATCACTCTACTTCAATTGTTTGTAGCACGAATTCTGCATTTCTGGTTTTATTTACTAAATTGAAATGGGTCTCGGTGTGACCCATTCTAGGATGTGACTAATAGAAAATACTCTAGGTTGTTGTCCTTGGCACCCTTAGTCTATGGCTGCACAGCAAATGTCAAAATGGTGTCCAAAATCCAACAGCATTTTGACATTTGTTGGATAGGGGTCTTGCATTAGATGGACTAAAGTCATAAAAATTTACTTTTATCACAGTGAGAGCTCTAAAACAATTTTTTCAGATGCTAGGGTTCATAATACACTGTGTTTACAAAAGCATTCATTATACTATATATAATTACATAATTAATTATATAGTATATGATCATGTAAATATACAAGCAATAATTATATTGCTGCATAATTATTATGCTGAAAACAAATACGACATGATATTAATATTTTGCTCATATACAAAAAACTACTTTCTTGTGCGCTTTTTAAACTTGTATTTTATATTTTTATTCTTTATCTTTGTTTAATGTCAGTAAATCCCTTATTATGTTGTCCTGCCCAGTCTAACCAAACATTTAAAGGGAACCTGTCACATAGTTTATGCCCCTTTTGCTGAGGACAGCACTAGCTAGTGTCAGACATGCTATTTTCAGTGATTTGTCCCTTATTTTGTAAGATGCTGTAGTCTTAGAGCATTTAATGCTCAAAACGTATTCATGAGCAGGTGTTTGCCCCGCCTACCAAAGGATAGCCCGCCCACCTGGCAGTTATTGACATGTTTCTATCTATTCAAAGTAATAGGTTTATCAGTTGAGGTGGGCGGGGCTAGCCTCAGATGGGCGGGGTATGAAAAAAACAGACTCTTTTCATGACTCTTTTCTGACTCAAAACTGCAGATTTGAGCATTAAATACCCTAAAACTACAGCATCTTACAGAATAAGGGACACAGTGCTGGAAACAGCATGTCTGTCACTAGCCTGTGCTGTGTTCAGCAAGGGGGGCATAAACTATGTGACAGGTTCTCTTTTTTTTTAAGTTATATAAATTCCTTAAATAGAAAACATTTTCTTTTCTGTGCCAATTACCAACATGCTTCAGGATACAAATATTTGGAAAAACCATCTTGTCTCATTCACATATTTTTTATCTTTTCAGATTATCATAGCAATTATGGTGTCTTGGCTATTGTGCTATATTTTGACCCAGACTAACGTGTTTCCTTCAGATAGTAAAGCATATGGATTTAAAGCAAGAACTGATGCAAGAGGAGAGATTATGTCCAGTTCTCCATGGTTCCGTTTCCCATACCCATGTATGTATGTTGTTCTGAGCTGAAGCACCTTTTCTTAACACCTTAACCCCTTAAGCTGATACCAAATATGTGTAACTTTTTTATTATTTTAATGATTTTATTTGTAAAAAGGGGAAAAGGGGGTGATTTGAACCTTTAATACTTTTTTTTCGTACTTTAAAACTTTATTATTTTTTCACTGTAACATTGAGTCTCCCTAGGGTGCTTGAGCACTAGGGGGTGCTATTGTTAATACAGCCTAATGCATTGCATAGGCAATGCATTAGGGTGTACAAAGATGGCGGTTTCCCCACTTCCTGTCTACGGCTGGAAGTGGGGCAAACCGGGACAGGGCAGTGAAGGGAGCATTCACAGGGCTCCCCACTGTTGTGTCCGGTCGTCGGATTGCTGCAGCTACGCTGCGGTGGTGCCGATGACCCTAACGATCGGTGCGCGGTGTCTGACGGGTTAAACAGCGCCAGCGGGCGGTGTTCAGTGATTGGAGCTGTTCAGCTGTTCAGTGATTGGACAGAAATACAGAGGCTGTACCTTTCCAGGCAATCAGAGAAAGAGCTATTAAGAACTCATAATATTCTATGGGATACATTCCACCAATCAGGAATCTCGACAACCAATCAGAAACCAGGTGGTATAATTAAAAAAACACAGCTTTGAATAATGCTGTTCAGTGATTGGACAGAAATACAGAGGTTCGACTTTTCCAGCCATTCAGAGAACGAGCTACTCTTTAAATAGAACAGAATGTAAACAGCCGCTTGGATTCTGATTAGCTGTGAGAGACGCCATAGGCTAGAAAGGAGCTATCTTCGCTCCTTCTAGGATTGGTGGATACAAATTTTCTTCACTTTCTATAAACCAATCAGATCCAAGATTCTGCCTCCATAGAATAAAATGGAGCAACGTATCCCATAGAATATTATGAGTTTTTAGTAGCTCGTTCTCTGATTGGCTGGAAAGGTCCAGCCTCTGTATTTCTGTCCAATCACTGAACAGCTTTATTCTAAGCTGTGTTTTTTTAATTATACCGTCTTGTTTCTAATTGGTCTGCCTCATTTTTGAATGTACTGGTTTTCCCGGTTTCTATTATAACACATCTTCCTATGTAGCACTGGTGTAAAATAGGTATAAAAGGTTTATGCTGTTTTATTGATATTGTTTTTATTTGAATAAAAACCATATTTCCTCACAATGGGCGCCATGTATAAATAAATATATAAATAAATTAGAATTTTTTTTTTGCTGTTCTCACCCTTTATTTTACATGCATCAAGAGCCAGCACAGCACAGGTCATGCTGGGACCTGTGGTGCACCAAGCAGGATCAGTACCATAGCCTTTATACATGTTATACACAGTTTTAATGCACCTAAGTTCCGTAATACACCTAACACATAGAGTGACTCTTCCCATAGAATATAGTGAAGACAGTAACTTGGGGCCTGATTGGCTCTTCCAGCCGAGCCTCCTTTCATTTGAACCAATTGGAGGACGAGCTCCTCTCTCCATACAGTTTAATGGGGATTGTAGCTCGGTTTGTGATTGGCTCTTTTTGATGCCATAGACTAACATGTAGTTTTGTCACTCCATTTTCTATTGGTTGATACGCATTTGCCTCTCTTTTTTTTAACCAATAGGGATCTAATAAATATCCCCATAGAATATAGTAGAACAAGTAGCTGGTATCCTGATTGGTTGAAATTCTCCCATAGCATTTTGTGTGTCCCGAGTAGCTCGTTTCCTCATTGGTTAAAACGGCCAAGCCCCTCGTTTTCTGTCCAATCACCAATTAACTTTATTCTAGGTGATGTCTTTTGAATTGTACCACCTTGGTGCTGATTGGCTATACAAACGCCCATAGGAAATAATGGTTCCTTGTCGCTCAAGTAGCAATTGCAGGAATAACTTGACCAATCCGAGCTCAGTCTGTATTCTAAATGTACGATCTTTCCTGGTCTTTTTTGTATCACATTCTCCTGATTGCAAAGAAAATAAAAATGTAGAGGGGGCGCTCTTATGGTGAAAGTACGTCAGAACAATACAGCAACAGTAACACTGAACAGCAATCAGCACGCTCACCTGATCGAGTTGTGCGTTTATTATAGAGGCACAACTCTCATAAGCACATGAATAGACTCTGTCTAAGTCTCTCAGCGGCAGCCGCGGGTCTCCTTTCCAAAGCCGCAAGAATCACGGCAGCGGACGTGTACAGTAGAAGGGAGAAGAAAAGATCCCGGGGGCCCTGGCGCTTGTTTATAGCAGACCTCAGTGAGGCAAAGATTGGTGCTAAAACAAGGTTTTATTAAGTAAAAACAATCTCATAAAAGAGCTAAAACCTCATTACACCGTATGTATAATCACATTCGATGCTTTTCTCGCCGGCGCCCTCGGGAAAATTGTGATACAAAAAAACCCGTAAAAGACCGTTTTAAAATAAATTAACATTCCATTGGACTTTAAAAAAACCCCAATGTATTATGAGCGGCAAAAAGTATTTTTTTAGGGGGTGCCGTTTGGCAATCAGATGTAAGCGGCATTTTTAAAAAATACAAAGGTTAGCAAGTGATTCAAGTATAAGCTTAGGGTGGAAAATGCAGTGGCTACTAGTACATTTCAGAAAAAAAAATGGATACCGATAAAATTACATAGGCAGGTTAGGCATTTTAAATCCCCCCCAAAGGCGGGTTAGGAGTTTAGTGTCCCCCATTGGAAAATATATGTCCCTCAAAGGCAGGTATAGGCAGGTATATGTCCGCCATAACAGGTATAGGCAGTTATATGTCCCGCATAGCAGGTATAGGCAAGTATAGGCAGGTATATGTCCCCCCATAGACAGGTATATATCTTGCAGAGGCAGATATAGGCAGGTATCTGTCTCTCATAGGTAGGTAGGTATAGGCATGGTTTGTTAAAAAAAAAAAAAAAAAAAAAAATATCACCCCCCCTGTCCCGATGAGCTCTTTTTTCGGCACGGCGGCATGATCCAACCAGGGTGCTGCAGCCTGTTGACCTCATCCCTTTCCTGTGCCGGATTCTCCGGAAGGCTGCAAGTCTATGGCCTTTCGGAGTCCTATTGCGGAGCAAAGAGCGCTTGCTCTCTGCTCCGCAATACTGTCTTCAGCTGGATGCGCTGTAGCCATGGTAGCACCTGGACACCGGTGGTGACTCGAGTATAAGCGATGACAGCTTTTCCAGCCCCTTTTTTGTGCTGAAAAACTCGGCTTATACTTGAGAATATATGTAGAGATGGGCAAATTGTTTTAAAACGAAGTGGTTTTTGGGGAGCGAAATTTATATCGGGGGGAATAAAGGGTATTTGTGTTTTTTTTCAGTAAAATACACTGTGTTTTAAATGCCACAAGAGAAATTTTTTCCCTGCTGATTTCGGGCGCAATTTATATTAAAAGGGGTAATTAAGCGTGTTTGTGCTTTTTATTCATAAAATAGAAATGTTTTTAAAGCCACATAAGGTAAATTTTTTCCTGGGTTTTTTCGGGGAGCGCAATTTATATTCAAGTGTTCCCCAACCCTGTTAGGGGGTTCTTTGGAATAAAATACAGGGTGTGTATTTATCATATACAGATATCTTCATTAAAAAGGTTGAAGGTTTCACATGCGAGGGCAGTGGCACAAAATTCCCGGAGCAGGCACAGGTTTGCAGCACAGTAAGGGATGTCGTGCGTGGTGATTGGTGAGGCCAGAATGCCGTGTCATCTAGCGGCTGTGTGTTGACCAGCAACCCAAAGGGTTGTTTATTGGTTTTACTAGGTATCCACTTTCCCCCCGATGAAACTGACAACCCCAGCCAAGAGTCGGTGGGGGAAGTCAGACACAAAATTTGTTGGCATGGCCCGGGAAAGCCCCGGGGTCCCACCTGTCCCCAACCCCTCTCGTCCTGTCCGGGTTTCCCCCACCAGAGATCTCTATGTGGTCGGGTCAGTGCCACTATACGCGAGGATGAACAATTTGGGACAGTCAGAGCTATTGGCAGGAAGAAGTAGGGTCGACATCCCCCGTTCTTGCAGTAGGCGGCAAATTGGATGTAGAGAGTGGAGGGGGTCATGTTGTGAGGGATCAGCCTCAGCATACCAAGACCCTTGGAAGGACGCAGGAAGATCCAAAAATAACCCTGATGATGTGCCCATCGCACTTGGGGGCTGGGTGAGCAAAGGGGTTCATCATCGTGAGGAGAAAAAGGGCGTCGCTTGCGCGCAAGCAGGGCGCGCCAGCAAGTGGGTTGTGTGGCGTGAGTCAGCAGGGTTGCGCAGTGTGAGGTCAGGGGGCGAGGCGGCCCCCCCCCGGGGGAGAAAACCCGTTCGAGGTCCAAGAAAGTGCGGCACAGGGGCTCACCGAGGCAGCAGCGGTAGCAGTCACTCGTGCGGGCGTTGGCGGAAAAATCAGCTACTCGGCGGTGTGGCAGTTTTTTGTAAACCGGAGGAGTGAATAGGGTATTGTAGAATATGTAAAGCGTGGGCAGGGGTTAAAGTTTGGTCACGGGCCCAGCGTCAAAACATGCGCTCACCCTCAGTGGCCCGGGAGAAACTGTTTAAAGTGTGATGGTCCTCTGTGCCGCCGCAGCATTGGCAGCAGCACTGGTGGCAACATGCCCTTTCAGCCAGTCAAAGGGTCCACCCCTCTGCCCAAAGAGTGTTTCTTTTGCCCTCATTCCGGTCCCGTGCTCTGTCCCCGTCATCTGGGGCCCGAGTCGTTCAAAGAGGCGATTGCCAAGGAACACAGTATGCGTCCAACCATCCTAAGGTGCGAAGCTGACCGTGCTCCTGTCCAAGTTGTTTTGGGCTGCAGTCCCCCCCTTTCCAAATGGTGGACTCTGCACCATTAGGAAATAATAGTTGTGCCCAGCCCAAAATGGAGATTCCAAGCCGTAATTTATTTCCAAAAAAGGCCCGTACCGCCCTTCCAAATATGTAGACAGAAGGTGGGCCAGTCCCGAGCCTATCGGTTTCTTCCCAAAGGGGCACGGCACGCGGACGGTGGAGCTGTAATTACGGTCAGGGCCCGTCATGTCCCTTTACGGCCCCCGGGTGAAAAGTGTTCTGCCCGCCAACCAAAAACTTGGACAGGGATGCCCCCTCCCTCCCCCACCACCATTAGCCTCACAGTGCTAATCCATCTCCAATGTGTAGGTCACAGCGTTGTCATGCAGTTCTACACCTGGCTTGCCTCGGTAAATGAAGTCACACAGTAAGAAATCCATGTGCGGCTTTTTCTGCGCCAACTGCAAATTTAAACTATGACGACGGACAATAGGAGTAATATGGTGTCCGTGCTGCACCGAGGAGGGATGGTATATGCGCCCTGCATGACGCACGTGTTCAAAAGGTTGTGAAAAGGTTCCTGAAGTTTCCCCGATTTAAAAACTTCAAAATGGGGGGAAAATGTGCATGCACTTATCCCTTCTAGAAAACCAGGCACACCCTCTCGATTGCAGGGCAGAACGGCCCCCCCCAAAAACCTGTTATTTGTCAGTCGCCCGGATATGGGATGGAAAATA